>JARHVA010007045.1:0-15000 GCA_037957365.1 Torreya grandis
AGATCAATATCAATTGAAACCTCTACTTCCATGTAATTTCCCTCATCAAAACACTCAAGACAGAAATGAGCACTTAATTATGTACCTCAAATACCATTGTAATGATCTGGATGGTAAGGATACTATGGGTAGATTCTACTATGACTAAATATATTTTCAAATGTAATAAATGAAGAGGGTGAAGGTTATATTCAAATTATGTGTTTGTTAGTGTCATTTAATCATACCTCTTAAAAGTGTAAGTGTTTGTAAGTATCAGATATAGTTTATGAGTTTTTTGGTATTTTTTTAGCTTCTCTAAAAGTGTTTTATTCTTGGAATATGTGTCAAATATTTATATTTCTTTAAATTATTGTGAGGTGGTTCATCATATGCTGGAAGAGATTGGATCCTTTTATGCACTGGTGGTTTGGTGACTAAATTTTGCAATTTTTTTAATTCATGGTGCATAAAGTAACCCTGTATACACTTTAAAAACATCATAAACATATAAAAAATATTAAGTAAGAGTCATTTTTCATGGTTTTATATAGTCTATCAAGGCATTTTTTTGGTCTTATTCTAATTTGTAACATCTAGTTTTGTATTGCATGGGAAGCTTACATTGAGGATCTTACTTTGTTTATTCTCTAGCTATGGAGTATTCACATCTAATGATCTACATAGAACATTAAAGAGGCATTATACTATTATGGAAATTCATATGACTTTTGACATACCTTAGACCTATGTTTTGGCTATGTGAGAGGCCCATCTGTAGCTAAAAATAACTACATGAGAGTGAAAGCCATAAAATTATTATATGAAGTAATTAAATATTATGTAAGTTAGAATTTTCTTTCATGAATTGTAATTCATAAGTCCTTTACAATACTTAAATATTCCCCACATAGAAAAAGTAAATTCCAAAAGGGTCATATCATATAATTTTCACATATATTCTAATATTGTAATAAAACACAAAAGGAGAAGAGGTAAACAAGATTTAATATTTAAAAAAAAATCTCCTTTTTTTTTTAAAAATGTTTTATATTTGGAGTATTTTTTTCTCATTTGATATTACCTTTATCAATATATTCTCAACATATTAGGAAAATGGCAAACAAGTTTTACAAGTTCAATCAGAAATAAGGGGAGCTACTCCTTTACCATTCATGTTTATCAGTTGGTGTAAATATAAATATCAATAAAAATTTAGTATGTTTATATCTTAGGTTTTGTTTTTAAGGCAGTGTTAATGATAGGGTGAGTATTTTTTTATTAGCCACCTATGTACCATGTACCACTCTACTCTCACATATATTAACACCTCTTTCACATACTATTGATTATATAGAAAGGGTTCATTTCCTCCATAAAATAATTAATATATATAAAGGGTAGATATATCAAGAGGTTGGTATATATAAAATGGGACCATTTTGTAGTGATAAGGAACCAATTATAGTTAACAAAGAATCCAAACTTAAAAATAAAAATTGATAATTGAAAACCATGCATTCAATCAAATCTATTTTTTTCACAACATTAAATGGTAAAGGAAACTAGTTAGAATGGTCTTTAAAACTAGATAACACACTCATCTTCAATTATTTATTGTTCAATATTTGTGACAAAGAGAAACACTGAGTTAAGCCATCAAGGAATATAAAGGATATGAAAACTACAAAACATTGGCCTTGATGTCAACATCAGTTGATGGTAGTGTGCTTCATCATGTTCAAAGATCCAATACCCTATGAGAACCCATTTCAAAATCTAAAGGAGCTATATGATTCCCACTCAAGGTTGGAATTCATTCGATTGTTATTGAAGCTATCAACCTTGGGTTAAATATGATGATGTGATGAGATTGGATTTAGAGATACATGATATCAAGCATGATTTATAAATAATAGGTATAAAAATAAATATCTATATTACTACATTCATATTTTTTGCATCATTATATCAAGCATTTTTTTAATTTTTGTTGCAGCCTAAAATTCGATACATATAAATTAATAATAGTGTAAATGTAAGAAATAAATATGCTACTCTTATTTATGTCCATTTATTTCTTTGTTTTCTAGGTGTAGTGGTAAATAGAATATGAAGTAATCCTATAGACTAAATTTTATGTTAGTTTTTTTTACCTATCCAACTATGTATGTTCACGGAATCGAGACAAGGTAAAGTATGTGAACATGACAAACTTGTCAAATGCTTCTAGAATTTCATGGGAAATAAATTAGACAAAAAGAGAATATGGAGTAACCTTGGGAATAGACAATTTCATAGGAAAAATAATATGAAAATAGGATTTAGATAATTTACTAAAAATATTTTCATTTCAATGACAAGAAATAAATAGAGGTAAATGTTGGCTTCTAATTATTTTAGTTTTGATTTTGATTTTTTCTAGTATTTTTTGGCTCTATTACATTATAAATACTTGAAAAAATAAGGTGAATTAGAATCATGTGGGGTAAGCTCTTTGACATTGATAATTTTGCACTATTAGACATTGAATAAAATAAGTACTCTAAATCCCTTTTCTATTAACTTATGAAATACTTTGTAAAAATGGGAATTTGTAAGTTACATAAATTATATTTTATCATAATGATAGCCAAACCCTAGATATTATCATCCAATTTAAAACATATATTTATGATCCATTTAATTAATTAAGACTAATATTTATTTTTCACCTTTAAGATGAAATTTCAATTTCCATGTGAACTAGGGATAAAATTTAATAGATTTTGAATACTAAAATAAAAAAAAATATATTTTCAAGGATAAATGTCCTTTCCATAACTTGCATCACGAGTCATATTATTTATTCCTTTATTTACCATTAATTTGAGGATAAAATACTATAGTTTGTTTATTTGTATGTTCAAAGGAAAAGACTTTATTATGTGTTGAGACACCAATGGCTAGATTTGTAGCATATACTATGGTGATTTAAATATGATTCTAAAAACTTTAGTTGAACTCCATAAGCTACCAAGGAGATAACATGATCAATATTAATTATAATAAATTCATTGTTGAGCTTAAAAGATCCTCTTCGAGGCCTATGATGAGACTGTCAAAGAAAGATAATGTTCAATGAAAAAAACATTTTATGGAAAGTTATTTCGAGTAATAAAATAGATAATAAATAGTTTGTGCATATATAAATTAGTTACTTTTGTTTATAATTTGAATACATTCACTAGTCATTGTCTATGACATTAGTGACATTACAAATATTAATAATGTGTTAATATTATTTATTTGTTAGAAGACCAACGTTGAACTTCATGCTTATTACATTATCAATATCTCATGGAAAAGAACATGAGACAAATTCTATAGGAATGAAAAATAATTTAGAATAATTAATAAATTACAAAGTATCAATATCCTTCTATATGCATGCTTTGAAACACCAAAATTAAAATGAATCCCAGTAATTGCATCTATGTTGAAATTGTGAACAGTCGACATAGATGATTTAATTAAGATGTCAGAGACATGTTGTGGGATTAAATCATGAATAAGTGTTTAAAAAATAACTATAATAAAGAGATCAATAAAAATAATAACATATATAACTTAAAAGTATTACAAAGAGGAAGATAATAGATGATTGATTTAGTCTTGTCTACATCTAATTTAATAGCCTACTAAGAAACCATGAAACTATTATAACTCTAGTAAAGATGAGAAAAATGAACTTGCTGAGATTGACGCTAATATGGATCCCATATATATATATATATATATATATATATATATATATATGTATATATATATATATATATATATATATATATGTATATATATATACAGATATATATATATATATACATATATATATATATATACATATATACATACATATATATATACAGATATATATATATATATACATATATATATATATATATACATATATACATACATATATATATATATATATATATATATATATATACATATATATATATATATATATATATATATATATATATATATATATATATATATATATATTTGATCTTGAGCATGACCATGGCATTAAGATTATTTTCCTAAAATTCCATCCATATAAAATTTAAAAACATTTCATTTTAGCCTTTTAAGCATGTTGGTAGTGGATCCTAAATATATGGTGATATGATTAATTATATAAAAAGTCATAATGCAATAAAAAAATATACCCCTAGTGGTGGTATTTGTCTTAAATTTGTGCACAGGGTATAACCATAAAAAAATAAAACCTAATATCTAGTTTAGTATATGAATTGGTAGTATATGAGTTTGATATTTTTATAGTCAGTTAGAGGTGAATTATCCCATTATTTTTAGTAACTTATATATTATCATAAATTGATCATGTCCATAGCTCAAGGATTTTATATATCTAACACAAATGGTTTTATCAACCTCTACCATAATTAAATTATAGACTTGAGAAACCATTGAGTATTTATTTTATGAATAGGTCTTGTGCTACTTGTCATGATATTTTAAACTATAGTGCCATGATCTAATCTATTGTGTATGTATATTTTGAGGTAAATATCTTAATTAACTTTTGTAGCAAGGTCATAAAGTTATATCCTTATTAATCCTAAATTTTGACATCAGTTTTAATGAATTTGGTATTTAAAGTGTTTCATAGATCAATATCAATTGAATCCTTTACTTCCATGCAATTTTCCTCATCAAAATAGTCAAGATATAAATGAGCACTTGATTGAGTACCTCACATACCATTTCAATGATCTAGGTGGTAAGGATACTATGGGTAGATTCTACTAGGACTAAATATATTTTCAACTGTAATGAATGAAGAGGGTGAAGGTAATATTCAAATTATGTCTTTGTGAGTGTCATTTAATCTTACCTATCATTAAATAGGTTTTTCACCTCAATGTGGATGATCTAGATTATTTAGAACTCACAAATACTTTAAATTTATTTGTGAAACCAATCACAATTTTATAAATATTTAGCACATTTTGTCATGGATTTTGTGATTTGTTGAGAGTGTTTATCACACATAGTTTGTGAGTGTTAGTTAAGTTTAGGTAATTATTTGAAACTCATGGTTATTACTTATACTTATCAATTCCTAATGACAATAATTTAAAATGTCCACGATGATAGAGATTTTATACTTGGAATACAAATTATGATCAAAAGATGAAGGGAAGTTAGTTAATTTATTTCTAATAAGATAAAAAATAATACGAAAATGAGGAAAAGAATTAGGCAATAGAATGTGCTTCACCTAGCATACTTAAGAGTGATGATACATCACCAAAGGAGTGAACTAGATCATGTAATAACCAAAATAAAATCTTTTATCTTTTAAAATCAAAGATTCATCACTGTGAACATGAATGTAAGTAACTAAATCCTTATTGGAGGGATTTAGTCTTGGCATATATACAAACCCAATGTCCCATATTGACATAAATAATGTGAATATTAAATTCATTCTCAAAATAGACTACCCAAAACGTAGTTAAAGGAACAACTTGCATAACTATTTTCCAAGTATATCTAAGGATAATGGTGTTTAATAAATCAATTCTTCAAACATAAAATACATTTTTTACTATATTGGGTCCAAACATGACCCTTTGCTTTTAAATTCCCATGGGAAAAACAGTCTTTTTGAATCTGAAACCATTATGATTATACTCATAAATGTTTTTGTTACTAATTTCAATTGTATTGAAAACCTATAAAATAATTATTCTCATATAATCACTGTAAAAAATGATGCATCACTTGATGTGATTAGCATTGACCAAGTTATCAATAAAAGGATGTAATTAATTAATCTTAGCAAGACCTAAAGCACTAGGAAAGGAATACGGATCAAAGCTTAGGACTGAGGAACATTCAGTAATGAACAAATTCAAGAGAACCTCAACTTCAGATTAAGTACACACACATGTGTATGTATGTATTTATGTATGTATATATCTGTGTCTACACACACACATTTACATGTGTGTGTGTGTGTGTGTGTGTGTGTGTGTGTGTGTGTGTGTGTGTGTGTGTGTGTGTGTGTGTGTGTGTGTGTGTGTGTGTGTGTGTGTGTGTGTGTGTGTGTGTGTGTGTGTGTGTACTTACTCTTGATTGATATCCTATATTTATTATTTGGTGCCTCACAAAGTATATTCATAAAGGATATTCATCTCAACTAGGATTAACAATTATTTTTTTAGAAAAGGTAAAGAAGGCCACATATATAGATCCCAATGGAATGGGATTGAAATTCATATAGAATACTTGGGATCAAATCCTAACATGGGGAGGAATTTATCACATAAATTAAACCCTTATAACTTTGGGGTATGTTTACATTAAGGATTTCCCTAAATTTACATTATTGTTGATCTCTCCAATGGGCTTAACTGCCTTACCTAGGACCATGTAGATAAATTATTCATAAATGGATTCACAAAAGTTTATCCAAGAAAACATCATTCCATCACTGTGTTTTAATTCATCATTAGATTGGTTTAAATTAGAATGACATGAAGAGAAATAACAAGATGGTGATAGACAATACTTATCCTTAGATTTGATCTTATTATTTATATTTTTTTTATCATTTTTCTATTGAGGAATAGGCTACTTGAAGAAATCATCAATTGAATTGATTAATGAACTAAAATACTATCAAGAAAAGAAAATTATAAATATGCAAATATTATGAACACTAACCAATATTGATTCCTATTTAATGAGCTCAATAATTAGAAACCATGCATAAATAATTCTCAACTTAGAATTAGATTTGACATGGAAAATTTAGAATTCTAAAAATCATAAAACTCAACATGGTATTTTTAGTAAGTTTTACATGCAAGTACGTGTAGCTCTAAAAATATCTAAAATTAAAATAATCTTAAATTAAACTATTAGATGAATGTCAACTAAATTTCAAGTCTAGTTAAAAAAATGAATAATTTCTAAATTTATAAAATAACCCAAAGATAAAATTAAATGATAATTTCAGACACTCATATGGTCACAATTAGCCACTGAAAAATATTAAAAATGTCCCAATACTAAAAAGGTTGGATATGTAAGCATTTAAATTTTTGAGTTGGTCATGTTGGCATGAATATGGAATCAAATGGAGTAACGGATCAAAATTTATGGCCTCAACAAGTTCCACCTCTTTTTTTCATCATTTTCCTTTGGTCAAAAAGAACTCAGCGCCTACAAGTTTCTTTGATTGTACTACTAAAATTTGTTCCTATGAATCTTCTTTAGTTCCCATTCTATAATCCAAGTGTCGTGTTCTTCTTTTGATCCCTCCCACTATACTATATACCTATCATAGATTTATTTCATTATGTTTACCGTCTTCTAATCCAAACCCTGTATTATCTTTTCTTTTTCTTCTTTGCCACTTGTTGCTTCCAATCTACTACTTCATATTCTTAAACTTCACCATATTATCCATGTTAATCATATAAATTTGAAACATTAAATACTAGAGAGATATTAATTTTTTTTGGTAAACTCACCTCATAAGCATTGATATTGATTTTCTTCAAAATTCTACATGGTCTGATTTTATTGTACATTAAATTGTTATATGTGCCTTTCATAAATCTCTCTTTACACAAGTAAAACATCATTAAAACTCTTTAAAATATTTTTATCTTCTTCTTTCATCTACTACTACTTTATTCTTCTCATTACTTTCTTGTAATTTTATTTTCACTTATTCTTATAACTATTGTATATGGTCTGCAAAGGTTTTTATATCATCACTAAATAATTATGCAATTGGTTAGTGTACCGAATCTAAAACACTCATATGATTTATCCCATTAATAATCTATAATGGCGATTTACCTATTGATCTGTTCACTAGACTATTATATATAAACTCATGTTGTGGTAAATCTAGATCCCATTTTTTGGGCTTCTCTCCAACTACATATTTCCATAAATTTCCCAAGCTTTGGTTTACAAATTTTGTCTATCCATTTTTTGGAATGGTATGCACTACTGAGTTTTGATATAGTACCCATCTTCCTCCACAAATTCCTCCAAAAATGACTTACAATTTTTGTGTCCCTATCTAATGTAATGGTTTATAGATCAGCATGAAATTTCATAATATATTTACAAAATAATTTTGTAACTCTAGTGGCATCAATGGTTTTCTTACATGTAATTAAATGAACCATCTTAGAAAAATTGACTATAACATCAAAAATTTAATCATTACCTCTCTATGTTTTTGATAATCCCAATACAAAATCCATACTCAAATCTTTCCATGTTCCTCTAATAACTGGTAATGGCATGTACTACCCTTTATTTTGTGCATGCCATTTTTATACATGATATATCTTGTACATTGCAAAATATCTTATCACATCTCTCTTCATCTTTTCCCAAAATTACTTTTATTCCAACAAAATTATTTTCTTTATCTTACCAAAATGGCCATCCAACCCACCATAGTGAAATTTTCTTATAATATTGTCTCTTAAAGATCCAATTAGAATACATAATTATTTCCCTTTGAAGAGATAACCATTCTACATAATATACTCACCATAAACATTACTAGTATCACCTATCACTATATTCCTACATTCCTCAACTACCTTCGAAAAATATGGATCAGTGACATATATTTCTTTTATAAATTCCAACTACTTCACTCAACATAGTAGTTATCAACACTACTCACCTACTCAAAGCATCAACTTGATGATTTTATTTTCTTGTTTGTACTTCAACATAGAAGTATAACCCCGTAAGAAAGGCACCCACCTTGGATGCCTAATATTTAAGTTCTTTAGAGCATTCACATACTTCAAAGGCGCATCATTAGTTAATCAAATAAAATCATTAGGTATTAGGAAATGCCTCTATTGTCTTAATGATTTTACAATGGCATAAAATTCAAAATCATAGGTAAAATATGTTTCTCTTACCTAATTCAATTTATCACTGAAATACGCTATTGGATTCCCTTATTGACTCAACACAACACCAATTCCCACAAATGTAACATGACAATCACAATCAAAAACTTTGATAGAATTTAATATTTTTAAAATTTTCTTCTCTATTATTTTCATATTCAACAATTCAAATCTTTCTGTTGCCACCCTTATCCATGAAATTTTCATTTCTTGTCATAAAATTTGTTATCAATGCAAAAATACTACTAAAATTCTAACAAACCTCATGTAAAAAGTTTATAAACCATGAAAAATTATTGCCTCTATGATGCTCTTTAGGATATGCCACTCAACAATTGACTATACCTTTTCTTCATCCATTCTTACACCATGTTCTACAACTACATATCTAAAAAATACCAAACTATTCTGCATAAGCCTTCACTTATTTAAATTTGCATCAGGGTTTTATTTTCTTAAAAATTCTAATATCATTCTCAAATGATACAAGTTCTCTTCTTTATTCTCATTGAATATTAAAATATATTCAAAATAAAACACCATAAACTTACCATTGTATTCTCGTAGCATTATTCTCATCATCCTTTTAAATTTTTTGGGTGCATTAGACAACCCAAATAGCATTACCATTCACTCATATAAACCATATCTAGTATCAAATGTCATTTTCCACTCATCTCTTTCACAAATTTGAATCTGATAGTAACCACTCATTAGATCAATCTCTGTAACATATTTTACTCCTACAAGAACATCTTTATTATCATCTAAATGTGTGGTATATGAAATCTATACTTGATTGTAATTTTACTAATTTATCTACTATCCACATAAAAATTCCACCCTCCATATTTTTTTTGAGTTGGCAATGCTAGTTTAACACATGGACTCATGCTCTCCCTTACTACACCCTTCCTCACCAATTTATCAACCTAATTATTCAATTTTACATTTGATAGACTCATCATTTAAGTTTTTTGATTAGATAGATCTGATCCTAAAATCAAATCAATATGATGTTGAATATATCTATTCAGTGGTAAATGGTAAACCATATATTAAGTCATCAAATATCACATCTAAATATCCTTTCAACGCTACTTCTTCTACTAGTATTCTCATCACTTTTGTATCTTCTTTCTTCACTACTAATGATAAATGGGGATGGTGGTCAAGCTAACCCTATAGACCCCATGACACTAAATGCTACCTACATAATCCATCATGGAAAAAATCTAGGTCAAGATATTAAGCTAGATATAGTTCTCCCAATTTGGGAAGAGAGTTAAATTGATGATGTAATTTAAAGTTTGGATGAGTAGATGAGTGATTTCCCTCCCAAGATTATGAGTGAGTGAATGATGATGTTATATGAAAAATGATGTTCAGTATATTTTTACAAATGAATTATTATTTGTTGAGATGTATAGATAAGAGTGTGTTAAGATATGGATGAAAACGAAATAATAGTGGTCACATATAATATATTCCTATAAGCATGAGGAAGGACATGGTAGGACAAATTCAAGGATCAAATCCTAAGCTAACATGTCATGAAATGGATGGTGGAATAGTGAATAAACAAAAATATAAAAGTAACAACTGTAATGGGATGCCCCTAAGTAATTAGGGTGTATATGCACAATGGATTGCTCATGGCACCAAAAACTAATTTTATACATGATACTTGTCTAAAATATTGATAAAATGGTTTTCACTTTTGGATGCACTAATTTTATTTTTCATGATATTTTTTTTAACTTTTTATATTTTATATTCTTTTGACACGTATGATATATACAAGAAAATTATAGTGATTTAGGAATAGAATCATTGGAGATGAATTATTATCAAAGGATAATTATGTACCCCTTAGTCTTCAGTATCCAACCTGTAAGCTCCAGATCCATATTTTGAAATTATTAGATATGGGCCAAATAAATTTTGTTTGAACTTTTATTTCTTCTCTCATCTGAAGTGTAAATATATTGGTTTTCTTTGATAACAAGATCTCTAATTTCAAGTGTCTTGGTGTTAATCCATTAATTATAGCTATAGTGAGGGCAATTTTGGTATACTTTCAGGTGGTTTAAGGGATTGATATGTCTCTCAATTAAAAGGTTGATATCGTTGAGTAGTTAAATACATTAAGACTCATCATTAATAATATTTTATAAGGATATGTGTAAATATGGAATATGGACTCACTTCCATTAATAAGTGTGTAAGGGGTTGTGCCTATAGGTATGTGAATTCTAGTGAAGTATTCCTAGATAGAGGTATAAAACTATGTATGCTAGTCATCATTAACTACATTGATAACTTGTTTAATAATTTTTAGGATTATTTTGTTTGTTTCCTTCATTTGGTTGTTACCATGAGGTTAGTATGGATTAGGCCACTTATGTTTATATGGTAATTATTTTAAGGGGCCTTGACTTATCTATTCTTGAATGATTTTCCATTATAAGAGATGATATTGGATGAGATTTTAAAATTAAAGATAATATGGTTTAAAATAAACTTAGAAATTTGTCTTCTAGTGACGTATGTTAAGGGAATTACTTAAACCAATTTGCTAAAGTATTATGTTGTGGTAATTATATGCTTGTGTCCATCTAAAGATTTAGGATTTATTTTGTGAATGAGGTCTAACCCCCATGTAGAAAATGGCCAAGGTGTTTCAATAGGTTATAAAAAGTTGAAGGACTATGTATAAGATCACCATGATTTTGGAAAGGCACACATTTCCTAACATAAGCACAAGACTTAGATTCCATTATAGTCCAATCATAACCTATATGCAAGATTTTTTGAAAATGACTATACCCCTAGAATGAACACCACAAATTACCTCATGAATTTTTCTAATGGCTAAATTTGACTCTTCATAATTTAAACATTGTAATAGGTTTCCATCATAACCTCTTTGATATTATGCTTCACAAAAGATAGGATAATGGGATGTTCATTGGATAAAGTATTTCTGTTGGTTATGAGTTAGGTAATATGGAATGGTGTTATTATGGAGACATTCATAAATATCAATGTACCAAGGAGAAGAGGTACCAACCACCTCACAAACCATCTCATGCTAGTATCATAAAATATTCTACAAAGAATTTTTTTTGTTTAGTTTTGAGATTAGGTAATTAACTAGTGGTTTCCATGGCATTAGCTAATTTATTATTAACCCTTAGCACTTTTTAAAAGTGTATAGATGTAAATAGAAACTTAGAACTATCCACCATATTCTTGTATGTGATTAATTTTCCATCATGATCTTCAAATTCATACATCATTTTTGTCCTTCTTGATATAATAAATTAAGGAATTATTTCTAGTTTCGCTACTATTACGATCATAATTAGAGGATATCTTTTTGTAGGATGTAATATATCATCTAATAACTTGATGAATTAGATATTTATACACTTGGTAATATTAAAATTAAGATATAGGTTCATGCTTGAGGTGTCAAAGCAAATACTATGCCCCATTTCTTGGGTATAAATATAGAAGATCTAATAATCTTTGAGAATTATTATACAATAGTTTAAAACCTAATTTTATATATATATATATATATATATGTATGTATATATATATATATATATGTATGTATGTATATATATATGTATATATATATATATATCTGTATATATATATATATATGTATATATATATATATATATATATGTATGTATATATATATATGTATGTATATATATATACATACATATATATATATATATATATATATATATATATATGTATGTATGTATATATATATATGTATGTATATATATATACATACATATATATATATATACATACATATATATATATACAGATATATATATATATATATATATATATATATATATATATATATATATATATATATATATATATAATGTGAAATTTATACCAAATATTATAATACATGTTAGAGTGAATGACTATATCCCATTGTTAAAAAAAAATCAGATTTCGATAAAATAAACAAAATCATCAATGAGAAGTTGAAACTAAATTTAAAATTCTGAAGCAAATTTGGAAAAATGAAACCAATGAATTGGATTGTATGCAAAAAAAGAGATTAACCATATTTTAATAATGTCCCAAATCTATACACTGACTTGGATGTATTTAAAAGATCCAAATGATTAGAGTCTTGAGTTTAGGTAAGCACATGGAGTTTTGGCTAAATAGTACGAAGGGGTTTATTCCACACATGATGGAAAAAATGGTTACAATAGAAGTCTTATTATAAATTTAAAATTTAGGATAATTATAACCACTTGCATGGGGATAATAGGGATGTAAATACTAATTATGATATTTAATATCTACATAGCCTGACGTCTACTAAGAAAACCCCAATTATGGCATATTAGGAAGAAATTGGTCAAAATGGATATCTAGATGAAAATTCAAAGATGACCACTGAGAATGGGTTGATAACAAAATAGGTTCCTCATGGTGTCATGTAGACAAAGGTGGTTTTGGATGTTAAAATTCATTTCCCAGATAATGATGGATGTGGTTGCATCTAAGGGATCAGTATGCCTAAAATAAATATCCAAATTAGTGTGACAAGTATAAACATAGAATTAAGGAGTCTAAATATTGGATGATGTCATATGGTATGAGGCATGGTCAATGTATCATTTCTAAGAATCCAATGTTTTGTCCCCCAAATAAATCACTCATTTTTGGGATGACATTTGAACTATTTTGGTCCTACAGACCAAAATTTTCTCTTCCCTTTTCAAAATTTGTCCTGGGCATTCAAATTCCTCGTTTTTCAAGATTCTAAAAAATCTACGGACTCTTCAAGCTTGAATCTACAGACTCTATAGGCTTGAATCTATAGACTCTATAGGAAGAAAAATCTACAGACTTTGCAGGAAAATAAAATCTACTCACCCTGCAGGCCAAGTTCAATGGGCTTCACAGGTTGATTTCTACGGACTCTACAAGAAAGAAGTAAGCTTTCAACACTTAGGTGATCTCAAAGTTGGTTCAATGACCAGGTTCAGCAAAAAGAGTTCATCAGAAAACTTCTAAGCAAGGATTGAACTGTTGAACCTTGAGCCATTTTGGTTCAATGGGCTCAACAGGTTCAAAGTTTCAACATTAGCAACAAGAGTTCAACCGCTTCTAGTTTCAAAGGCTTCTATAGTTAGGTTCAAAGGTTCAACATCAAGTTTAATCAAAAGAATAAATTTTCAAGGCTAGAACCATTGAACTATTGAACTATTGAACCACGTTGGTTCAATGGTTCAACGGGTTCAAGGTTCAACAGGATCAATGCATTTAGTTCAATAAGGATCAAAAGGACTTAGCCAAATTAATGAGAATGAACTAATTGAATTGATGAACCATTGAACCACTTTGGTTCAAAGGCTTGGTTCAACTCAGTTGGTTCAATGCTTCGGTTTACTCAGTCACTTTATCAAATGGTTTAACCACTTTTGGTTCAATCAAAGGGTTCATCGGCTTGGTTCAAAGCTTGGTTCAACGATTAGTTCAAAGCTTGGTTCAACAATTAGTTCAATGCTTGGTTCAATGATTGGTTCAAAGGAGTGGTTTAATGCAAAAGTTCAAGAGAGCCTCCTGAAGGACAAGTGCCCTTACGGAGGGCAATTGGTCGACCAAATCACCCTTCTAAAGGGTCATTTTCAAGGAAGCTACAAAGGTAATTCTTTCAAAATTTTGTTTAAGGTAGTCCAAAGGCAAAGGCATAATTCCTTCAAACTTTTTGCTCGAAGGAATTCATTCAGACAAAATTTTTGAAGGAATTCAGAAAGGCTGCGAGAGGAAAGCCTGAAGAAATTTTTGAAGGCCAAAGACAAAGCAATAATTCTTGCCGACTTTTTGTCCATGAGAAAATGTCTGTGGAAAAAGTCTGCAGGAAAAAGTCTGCAAGAAAGATCTGAAGGATTCCAAAGATAAAAGGCTACCAAAGGACCCTAAAGGGAAGGTGCCCTTATGGGGGCCTCTCAGCTGCCAAATTAAAGGACACTTCCCCAAAGCT
>JARHVA010007045.1:20000-32500 GCA_037957365.1 Torreya grandis
ATTAGGGATAAAAGGAAATTATGCTTTGTGAACCAACTTGATATGCTTCAAAGAATGGATACCAATATCAAGATAAAAAGTGTTAAATAAACATATAACTCTTCTAAATTATTGATATTCTAACCTTGGAAGCATTGAGGTAATTAATAGCCATGTGAGTGATTTCTAGCTTGTACCAATAAGTACTACGCTACCCTATTATATATAATATATTCTAAAGACAATAGGAGTTTCTAATGTCTGATTAAATGGTAATGTTTTTTATATAATAAAAGGCATAATAACTAGTCTGTAAATGACACACCCATAAAAAATGTTGCCTATGCACCTTTTGAGTATAACTTCATGTAGGTTTCCTAATTTTCATTGTAATTTCCTTATTTTCAACATTTTCCACATTTAATTGCTTCAAGTGAATTTCCATCATCACATGGGCCCATGTGTGTAAAATTTAATGTTACTAATCCTCTAGATCTGGGGTGTCATAGATTTTAAAAGTTAGGTTCTACATCAGAGTTAACTATATTTTTAAATTGATTACCCCCTTTAGAAAAAAGGTTAGAATGGTTTCTCTTGACCACAGGGATCATCTCCTCAAAAAAATCAAATTGATGGAAATCAATAACACTTAATAAAATGGTAAATTAGATACTTCTAGAGAACAAAGGGAATCATAAATCATTAGAAAGAGGAAACAATGCAATACATGGTTTAGTAGTGGGGATTTACAGTCGAAGAAAAAGTTTAAATTTGTAATTTTCAAATTGAAATCAAACATCTGCCACTTGTTGGTGAATGTAATAATGGAAGTTAGATGTCAATAACAAAGGTTTTTAGTGTAGATGCAACATTCATTTGCAATTACAACTTGCAATGTGCATTCCAGATTCCCAGACCCACCACATACACACCAAGTTAAAGATAAAGCACAACTTTGAGCATAACTAGAACATCAAATTGTAAATATCAAATTTCCAATTCTATAGAATACTTATAGAATCATGCCAGCATGTAAAATTGTTGTTAAAGATTGAAATCCTAGTAGGCCAAAAAGTGGAAAATTGCAACTCAAGCTCAAAATCCCATATAAAGAAAAATGAAGAAAACAATTCCCATAACATTATTATTTTTTGAGGTAAAAGACAAAAATAAAAATCACAAGGAAAGTCAAAGATAAAAGGTAAATGCTAAGTTAAGTGTTTCATTTCAAATATTTGGATAATGTCAAAGAACTCTATGGATGAGAAAATTATATTAGGTGTTTTGAGACCAAAGTGGGCCATTTGAAGCATATTTTTCAAACTACCATGGATCCAACATTGCCTCTATGAAAAATACAACAATCTGATGAAATCATGACAAAGGTTTAGCCATTTTTTGGATTGCACTAGGAGGAGGGAATCCAAGATTAAAAAACATCTATTTAGGCAAACGATTAGTGGGAGAGAAAGGCAAAGCAATTAGACATGAAACTAAAAGCTATTTTGATCCCAAAAAGAATATATTATCTCAAGCCCAACTACATATATATCTCCACCTATTTATATAAATTTTTTTTTGAAATCTTCATCATTACATGGATAAACAATTACCAAAATGATTTAATTGCAAGGCATGAGCTTTGAGGCATGATCAAAGGAATATTCTAGATGGAACATCTCAGATAAATGGTCTAGGTGATAAATTTGTATATGTAAAGATAATTTGTCCTCTTAACATAGGTTATTGGTTTTATTTTAGGATCCTTGATGTGTGTGTTTTCTCTCTTGCTAAGGTTATTTTAGTTGTACAATCATTAACAAACTCTATGGTCATGTATATGCCTCCCCTATTTTAGATCAAATTGATTATCAATTTAGTCTATGATCATCTATATCTCTAACTTTTATTGTATCTTGTTAATGAAATGCATTAATGCATTATTCATACATTGCTAATTGGGTATTTAGTTTTATGTCTATTAATGGTAGTCATTCTGGGCATAGATCTAGGTTGTAAATTCATTACTAGATTGTGATTTGAAAATGTGTTGTTTATAGTCTTGTAAGGAGACCCTAGACATATGGATTTGATTGGATAAGGTTCTTGATTTTTCGCTTGTAGTGTATGATTTGGGATTTAGGGTCATTTGAATGTTTTAATTTTATTATCATCAATAAATATAAATCATTTTTGATAATGTTTTAGCTTCTCTTTTAGTTTTTTACATTTTTTCAATGAATGATAATATGGTTGCTAAAGGAATTCCTTGTTTTTGAAAGCAACCACCTATCTTTTATATACACTTAATTCATCCTCCCTACAATACCCTTATAAGTAATACATCTTATTGACTATTTTGAGTGTTCTTTGCTTACAGATGCATGAATATTACAAATCTAGAATGTATCTATAACTATTCCTTGAATCATAACATTATAATATTCCATTTGAATCCTAGTTGTCAACAATTTCTTTAGAAATGAATATTTGAATCACCTTCCCATCTATATTTAGTAGCTTATGTCTGAGCTAAGATAATTTGCTTAGTATGTGTGAAAACTCTTCTAGAGTGGACTATACAAGTTTGGTTATCCTTTGATCATATTTGTGTTTGTGTGCCAATAATCCCCTAGAGATTGAACTATAGTATCCCTTGTTGTGATTAAGTTATCTCTTAGGTCCTCTCACCTTGGTTTAGGCAGAGCCAGAAGTAGCAGGGAACTAACCATACCCTTTGTCAATGACTTCTAATCATTGTATATTCAATCCATCTGAGAGGATCCTTCTTGAGCAAGTTAGTAGATAATTGAAAATACCAAAAATAAATTATGAAAATTTTGAATATATTAACTCAATTAATAAAAACTAAATTACAACGGTTAAATTTTAGAATCTCTAGCCTCTTCAAGGGGGAAAACTCCTTTGAGCAAGCTCAATATAATTAATTTGTGGATGTCTTCATTGGCCTAAACACTTATAAACTACGTCTAATCTGGACAACTACTACTTCTCATGAATGTGGGATAAAATAAAATGCTCACATGATGACTTACAAAGCATATACATCCATAACAACTATTATACTAAAAATGTAAAGAGAAGAGGTAACACGAGTTCCTAACATCCCTTCCCTCTTATAAACATATTTGTTATGAAAGATTTAGATGTTGGAATTGGTGTTTAATCTAAAATATTTGTTCCCATGTGGCATCCTTTAGTTGCATTCCACGCCGTTAAATTAAAACCTCTGTGATGAAGTGGGAGTGAATTTGACATGTGCACTTGTCCAATATTGCCTTTGGATCAAGAATGATGGATCCTTTATTATCAAGATCTGGTAATATAGTCTATACTTTGATGTTTATGCAAAGAATATTTTTCAAATAAGAGACATGAAATATTGGGTGAACTCGAGAAGAAGTTATGAGCTCAAAATTATAAGCATCTAAACAAATATTTTGAAGAACCTTATAGGAACCATAAAACATGGGATCAAGCTTATGATGCCCTTTGATTTTTAGGGAGGATTACTTGTATAGATTTAGGTGAATAAAAACCATATCACATACTTAAAAAGTGTATTAAGAATGGTGCTGATCAACCTATTTTTTCATTCAATTTTATGTCATATGAAGATTGTCTCATACGGTGTTGAGGATTTGATCCCATGTTTTAAGAATCATGTTGACTACTTAAATTGATGAACTATTAGGGTGTGTAAAAGGAGAATTAGTGGTGCTTAACCATAGACTAGTTCATATGGAGTCATTTTTTTGAGTTATAGTAGGAGGTATTGTACCACCATTTAGTGTGGGGGAGCACATTGCCCACTAATGTAAATTTTTTGAGGTGAAGCACTGAAATAATTTTTTTAGAAATTTGTTGACAATTTTAGTTTGGCAATTTATTTTTGGATGATACCTAGAACTTATCTTTAGTTAGGTGTTGGTGCATTGATATATTTGTGTCTAAAAATGGTTGGTGAATGTTGCATCATGATGTAAGACAATGTATGAAGGAATTCCATGAAGACTAAAAAGCTAGTTCATGAAAATTTGTGTGATGGTGGAGATAGTATAGGGATTAATGAGGGTACAAAAAGGACTATATTTGGAGAGGGGATCAACCAAAACTAATATAAATATTTTCCCTATATATTTATGGATCCCCTAAATTAAATATTTATAAATATCTATCCAAATCCTAGTAGGGATCAGGAAGTATTGAAGCAACCCAGGGATGTGTGGTTTCATCCTTATTACATTAGTAAGGATCACATTCAACCACCATCTATTGAATTATATTTTTAATTCCATTACAAAAGAATTTGTGTCATGTACACTCAAATTTTTTGAGAAACCCTAAGTTCCCAACAAATGGAGAAGCATGGAGTTCATATAATATAGACTGCTAAAGATATGTCCTTTGAGGAAGCACTAAATGACCCTTATATCATAGAGAAGCACCATCCTAAGAAAAATGTGGTAGAGTAGAGGGGTTAGTGGCTAACTATTTAATGATTTCATATAATGAGGATTAATTTAAATATTAATAGTGTACAACCTCCAACCAATTTAGAATAGGCATAAAAATAGCTAAAAGGGAAGCTTGGTCCAAAAATGTGTGAGATAGAGCATCAGCCACAATATTGTCCTTACGTTTCTTGTAGGTGATTTCATAGTCATAACCCATGAGTTTTCTAACCCATTTATATTATGATGGGATGGAGACCCACTATTGAAGGAAATATTTTAGACTCTAGTGATCAATTTTGATGTAAAAATGATTCCCCAATAGGTACGGTTTCCACTTTTATACTGCATGCAAAATGGCCATCATTTCCTTCTCATAAGTAGAGAGTAATAAATTATTGTCAGAAAGAGATGTTTTGGTGAAAATAATGGGGCATCCTTCTCGGAGGAGAAAAAAACATGTCCATTTCCACAAACATCACTCTTGATAGTGAAGGTATTCACAAAATCTAGCATAGCTAAAATAGGTGTAGTACACATAGCTTCTTGTAATTCTTAAAATGCATACTCAGTATCTTGTGTCCATGTTAAAGCATACCTTTTACCATAGCTATCAATACATATTCAATGTTTCCATACTCCTTGACAAACTTACGATAATATCTAATCATCACTAAAAAACCATAAAAGCTCTTGAGTATTTAGGGATGAGGCCAATTTGTCATGGCAACTATCTTTTTACAATCCACTGAAACCCCTCAGTATGAAACAACATGTCTTATATACTCTACTTGATCCTGGACAAAAGCACATATGGAATATTTTGTACAAATATGATGGTCATAGAGAAGTTACAATGTAATCTCCAAATATTGGAGATGCTCAAAGAATGTTTTACTATAGATGAAGATGTCATCGAAGAAGAGTAGAATGAAATTGTATAGGTAGGGCCATAATATTTTATTCATTAATGCCTAGAATGTTGAAGGAGCATTAGCGAGGCCAAATGGCATGAACAATAACTCATAGTGGCCATCATGTATGTGGAAAGTTTTCTTAGGGATACCATCATCATGAAGTCAGATCTGGTGATATCTGAAGCCAACATCTAACATGGAGAAATAATGAGCACCATGAATCTCATCAAGAAGTTCATTAGTAATAGGGATAAAGAACTTATCCTTTATTGTGATGTGATTAAGTGCATGGAATTCAATGTAGACGTGCCATGACTTATATTTTTTCTAAGCAAGGAGAATTGGGGAAGAATATGGACTGGTACTAGGGAAAATAATGCCTTGTTTTAGTAAGTCTTGAATGAGCATCTCAATCTCAATATTTTAATGAAATGGGTAGTGGTAGGGCCTAATGTTAGGAGGAACACTTCCAATCAGGAGCTAAAAATGGTGGTCCTCTCACCATCAAGATGGCAATCCCACTGGTTTTACAAAGACATGTGCATACCTATGTAGAATGGTTTGTAAATTAGAAGGAAGATTGTAGACAATTGATGGTTGCATTTGAATGGAATAGATCTAGGCAATTACACTATGTGAATTATTCTTAAGATTTTTTTCCATGTGATGTGAATTGATGACGACGAGAGACCATGGTTATAATCCTTTTAATGTGTGTTTTTGACTATTGTCTAAAAACTGCATCCAAAGTTTAGTAAAATCCTATAAGATGGATCCAAGTGTGCACAACCATTTGGATCACAAAATAACATCACATTTTCCTAAGGGAAAGGAAAACATATCAAAGCATAAATTATAATCTCCATTAGAGATACTACATTGTGACACTTCCATTCGTAAGGTAATGTGCCCCCATTGGTAATCATGACTTCAAACTTAGAGCAAGGTTAGACAAAACAATCAACCTATTTACTAATGTAAGGGTCAAAAAAGTTATAAATGGTACCAGAATCAATGATTATAATGAGAAGGAACTTCTTGAAGTAGCCCCTAACTTTCATGGTTTGTGGGGTGGTGGCTCCTACTAAGGCATGGAGAGATTTCTCTGGTTGGTGTTCTTAAGAACCAAGTTCCATAATCAGCTGAGATTATTTTGAATCATATATTTTATCTTGCACATCTTCCCAATCTTCAATTTTAGGTAGAGAGTACACATCTAATAGGTAGATATTTTACTCTACACATCGATGTCCCCAAGTGAATTTGTCATCATAATTATAATATAGTCATTTTTATCTATGGGATCACATCTCTACTTCTATCAAATGCTTGATAGAAGTGGTTTTCAAGGCTAGCATTATTTGAGATCATTGTGGAGTTGTATTTTTTAATATAGAAAAATTGGACTTGAATCACTACTGAGTTGTGATCTTGTCCTCTGTGAACTTAGCTAAACCTATGGTTTCCATCATCATGTTGGGTAGAACATTTTGACATGAAATTGAATTGCATTATTTATTCCACTGATAAATAACTCCTAAATAATTCGTTGGACAATCCCGTTTTGTGATTGGCTATGTTTTCAAATTCCATTTGACATTTTCTCATGGTTCCTATTTGGAAAAGTTTAGTGAGTGCTCCTATGAAATCATTAAAATCACTAAGGCCAAACCATTATAAATTGAGGGTGCACAAATTAGTCTATCTCCACTTATCATAAGCGTTGGTATTCTAGAAATACCATTGAAGGGCTTCAAGTTCCAAGTAAAAGGATTTAAGCAGAACCTTGTTGCCATCAAAATTATTATGTTGACTAGAATATTATTCTACTCGATAGATTCATCTAGTCAAATATACGCCATAAAATTGGGTAAAAAAAATCTTAGACCCATGAAAATTACTAGAAGAAGAAAATACAGTGTTGGAAGAGGACTATGGATGTCATCTATTGTCTAAAGTGGTATGTTGTAGACTGAGGCTAAGAAATTTTTTTATCAAAATTTTTGATGTGTGTCTTGAGGGTATCAATTTCATCCTCCATGTTTTTTGATCCTATTTGGGTTACTAATATGTAAGTTTGTGATTTGGGTGAAATCGAAAGGGGTAAAGGTACTTTTACTATTATTTTTGCATAGTGGGATTATGATTGACAAAAGAGAGGGAAATTGCATGACTAAAAATGGAAAAAATAGAAAATTTATCAAAGTGGGACAAAGGAGTAGAAAATGGAAATGAACATTGTTGAATTTTTTTGAGGCAAATAAATGAAAATAGAAGATGTAATGGCAAAACCCAAAAAAAATTAAAATAGAGAATTTGTGGAAATTAGGAGTGGAATTGGGATATGGGACCTCAAACAAGAATACATGGAGAATGGAATTTTAGGTGTCTAGTTAAATTTTGAGGATTACTGAGGCTAAAGATGGATAGATATTGATGGATTCTATTTTCTATTTTTTGTCTAGCTATAAGTTCTTTGAGAGTCTTTGGATATTTTGTTACTGTTGATTTTTTTGATAGTTTACTAGAAATATTCTAAAACATATAGAAATGGGACCCATGTTTCAATAGGTTACTCAAGGTTTAAATATATCTCTCTTATGACAAATTCCATCTAAGCAAGTACCACTCTATAAAAAAACTAGCCATGGGTTTACCTATAAATGACAACTCTTGGTTTTCCCCATGGATGGGGACTAGTCAATTAGGATGAGGTTGTTACCCATTTCATTGGAAGGTCCTCTCAATGGGATAACTAATTTTAGGTTCCTATGGTACTCCTCATAATTTGGTTTATGGATTTTACCCAAGCATTTCCCACAGTTATATGGATAGGTTTTTACCCTGGTCCAAAATAGATTATTGTGATATAGAAAAATAGTTAAATGAATTATGAGCAGAAGAGAGAAACACTTTGAAAGAAAAAAAATTTGGCCCTAGAAATTTCTTTGATAATAGATAAGAGGTTCCTTCCTGAACAAGTTATAAGATAATTGAAAATATATGAAATAAACTATAAAAATTTAGCAATATATTAACTCAATTAAGCAGAATTGAATTATAATGGTTGAATTACATAATAGTTAGCCTCTTTAAGCGGGTAACCTCTTTTAAGCAAGATAAATATAATATATTAATGGATTTATTCATTAGACACAACACTTACTTATATACTAAGTATAATCTAATAAAATACTACTTCCCATGAATGTGGGATAAAACAAAATGCTCGGGGGATGACTTTCAAATCATATGCATCTATAACAACTATTATACTAACAAAGTAAAGAGAAGTGGTACCATGGGTTCATAACACCATCAAGATGTTAAAACTTTCCTAGGATATAATGATATAATTTAGGTTTATCATTTTTGTTTTCCATCTTCTCAAGCATTCAAGGTTAAATCCTAGAGGTGTACAACTAGGAACCAACACTCCATTGGAATTGTTGTGGAGGAAGACTGTTGGAAATTGTATTTATAGGGATTCTTGTAGAGAGATCTTATTAATTAAGGTTATAAATTTATTTTTATATTATTTGTTGATTTTCTATTTTGGTCCATCAAATAAAACATGTGGTTGGAACCATTGTTAGGGAATAGTTAGATCCTTGGATCTTGCATTATCAGGGATAGAAAGATTTTATCAATTGACCCCTACTTAATTCTTGCAAAGCATTGTTAATTTGTTCATGTTTAAAAGTGATTTGCCCTTCTAAACATGAATCTAATTTTTTTAGTATCTTTATTTTTAGATACTATCTTTGATTAGAAAAAAATATGATTTTAGATTATATCACTATCTATTTATAATTTTTTATATTTTATAACTTTTATTCTAGTGGTGACTCCATCATTTTATCTGGTTTAAAGGAAGAACAATTCCCATTCTAAGTCTTTCAATTTTTAGTATTATCTTGTTTGTAATGGTAGAAAGATTGAGATCATATTTCAAAGGTGACTATCAAATGAACTTATCTCTAAGTTAAGTGTTTCTCATATAATAAGGAGACAAATATATAGACTAATTGAAGGAAAAAGTTCTGTGACAAAGGAGTGTTTGGACTATCATGATTCTAGTACACCTAAAATTTTATTTGTTGAACTTCCTTTGATTGAAGTTTGTCATAGCTCTCTTAATAATTTAGAGCCTTACATCCATATTTTCTACTTAACACCTTCTCAACAATCTGAATCTCCTATTAGGTTTGATCCCCATAGTATACCTCACTCACCCCCTTATAGATCTTGACCATCTGATCTTAATCCCACCATTGAACCAGTCATGAGGCATATATATTAGGATGAGAATGAATGTATTAAATTTAGGATTCATAGATTTAGACTTATTAACTTTGATGAAATGAAGGGTTACCCTAATGAAGTTCCAAATTAAGTAAGGAATTAACTCCCTATGTTTTAAGGGAATAATGTAGTGATTAGTGAGAAACATTTTAGGGATTTTCCCATTATCATTGAAGATTATGAGGTTGAGTGTGAGGATGTTTGTATCAATATTTTTATGCACATGCTAACAAAAGATGCTTTTGAATGGTTGAGTTATCATCCCCATGGATGCATAGATTCATGGGAAGAAATGAAGAATGTTTAAAACTTCAATATGGTGATAGAGTTGACCCTAGGTTCCTTCTTGATGAATTTGAAAACATAAAAAACCTTATTGAGTGTGTACAGGATTTCAATATGAGTATTAATAAGACTATGATGAGTCTTCTTGATAATATTAAGCCTATTTATATAACTTATTTAATTAAATATTGTGATGTATTTGACAATAAATATGCATACAAATTGAGGGACAAGGCTCCCACAAAAGAGGTTGGATTTCAACATGGCCATATAAATATAAAATAACATAAATCCTACTAGTAAGCCTTTGAATAGAAGGGATAATTAATGTTTTTAAATCCTAAAAAATGCTTGGTCAAATAAGATTACCAACCTTGAGGAGACTATGAAAACATTTATAACTTATGTTGAGTACATGCCATACATGTTGGCTATAACTAAGAAGGGGATTTCCTATGGATCTTTTAATCAAGAGAGAAATTAAAATCAGAATCAAGCATAAGGGAAAACCTCTTTCAAAAATCAAGATAATGATAGAGGAAAAATACCTACCTATGATCAAATAAATGACATAAATTAGAATAGGGAAGCTGGTGAGGCTATTATTACCCCATTGAACACCAAGGTCAATGCTCTATATTGTCATATTGACATTGATTGGTGTGATACATGCTTCTTACCCCATTCTTATTATTATATTGTTAAATGAATTGATGATTATTTAGAGGAAACTGAGTCTACATCTGAATATGATGATATTTTGGTGTTTGATTGTCAAATCTCCTAATGTAAAATGTTTGCCTCCATTGAATTGTTGAGTAGTACCACTATTGATTAATTTTGGGGTGCATTGAAAAAGGTATGTGTCCCAAGTTCTAAATTTGTTTGTGATGTAAACATGACAAAAGCATATTAGTTACCCAATCATGACTTATCTATGACGATTAAAAAGCATGATGGGGAAATTCCTTCAGTTGATGATAGGTAGTTGTTAATTAATGTAGTAGTTTCCTAAGATAAAGAGTAGAGTTTGAGAATCAAACAATAAGGTGCTGCTCCACAAGAGACCACCCTTGTATATCCAAGGGCAAGGGATAACACAAGAAAGTTAATAAAACAAAATAAGCCCCTATCTCTTCCAAATTATCACCTAGTTCCCAAGTTATCAAACAAAGAAGTGATCCATCCAAGAGTAGAGAACCTTTACTATCTAGTATTTGTAAGGGTAAAAATGATATAAGAAGAAATCCAACCTCAAAAAAAACTATTATGAATGTTATTTCATCCCATTTTTTTCCACCCCTAACTTTGATTGACTGTATTCCAACTTAAGATGTTATCACCACTCGTCATAATTCACCCTTCTTCAATAAATTGTGTGTGATATGGCTCAAGTATTGAGTCAACTAAAAATCATTGTCCCACTTATTGAGTTACTATGAATACTAGAACATAGGAAGAGGGTATTTGAGTATTTAGAGTTGATTTAAAATAGAACTAACAATGAGATTACTTCACACCAAATAGTCCTAGTTGATTATGAAGAGGCATATAAGGTTATTGAACTAAATCCAGAGGTTTATTTTGTGACTAAATTAATAGAGAGTCAAGTAGATGTTGATCTTTTTTACAATACCATGTTGATTAATGGTTTGATTGTTCACAAGTATATGTTTGATTTTGAAGCCTTTTATAATGTGAGATTGGAGTAAAGATAACATATATCTTTGGTAAGTGTTATGACATGTATTCAATAGAGGTACCAGTTATTGGTCAATTTGAAGGATTAGTAGTGCAATTGGAAGTTCATCAAAGTAAGTTTCTAAATATGGATGTGGTATTTGTGGATTATGCTCCCAAGTGAGGGATGTTATTGTCAAGGAAAAGGGTTGCTATCATGGGTGATAGTGTTTAGATGGATATTTATTATTCCACCACTCTTTTGGAGTGTAAGATGGTGAAACTTTATAGAGAGCCTAAGATGTTACATGTAGTTGAATATCTGAAATGATCTCTAAATGAGGTATTGTACATTGATGTGGAGTAGGATAACTTTGTTGAAAATGTTGAGCCTATCAAATAGTCTATTGATCTTGATGTAGGGTTTGACAAAGAAAATAACGAAGGTGATGTTTGGAAAATTTATTTTGATGGGTCTTTCTCTAATCTTGGAAATGGAGTTGGGGTTCTCTTTTATGCCCCCAATAAAAATTTTAAGTGTTATTTTAATCTATCCTTTGGGTGCACTAACAGATAAGTATGAGTCACTTTTACTTAGTAATCACTTGAGTGCAGAAGAGACAAAATTCTACATGTAGTAGCTAAAAAAGTATAAAAATTACTTAGATTGTTCTTATCTAAAACTAAAAGCATATAAAGAAGATCTATTTGAACACATCATCCAAATGTTACAACCTAGTAGTAAACCATTAAAGAAAAAGTAGATATTTATTAACCTCATCTTGACTACCAAGTTGTAACCAAAGTTGAAGAAATTAAGGGATGGTGAGATACTATAACTACTAGTCAATGGTAGACA
>JARHVA010007045.1:37500-140000 GCA_037957365.1 Torreya grandis
GCTAAGCGCAAATATCAAGTTATTGAAGTTGAAATAGAAAATGTGGGATAAAGAATTATGATGAGGAGGCCCAAAATATCTCCAAGGAAAGAGTTGGACTAAATGAAACAAGGTGGTGATGCATGCTTCCAGAGAAATATCTTTTGACCAGGATGTACTTTTGGGGGAAATGTATGGAAAATAATTATTGATGGTGGAAGTTGTGATAATATGGTGTATAAGTAAATGGTATAGAAATTATGATTTGATTATGAAAGGTATCGTAAAATTTAACAATTCAAAAAAGGATAGGAGGTTACTATTGACAAAATACGTTTGCCTAGGTTTTCCATACGGAAGAGTTATAAAGATGAGTTTTGGTATGACATTTCTCCCATTGAAATTTGATAGAAGAATCATTCATGATGGGGTAAATAATACCTAAACATTTAATAAATATGAAACAAAGGTGATATTATGGCCTATAAAGGAAGGATCAAAACTAGAAATCATATTGTTGACAAAATAAATTTTTAATGACAGGAAAGTTGTTGGTTGATATTATGCATTGATTACAAAGAATGATGGTGAAGAAGTGTTGTAGATTATGTAAGAGGAAAAAAAGTTTTGAAAGTATATGGAAATGTCATTCTTGATGAAATAAAAGATGATTTACCACCAAATAGAGACATTAAACATTCAATTGAATTGATTCCATGATCAACTCTACCTAATCAAGCATCATGTAGGATGAGCCCAAAAAAACATTTAGAGTTAAACAAGCAAGTTATTAACTTGATGAGGTAGGGCATAGTAAGGGAGAGCATGAGTCTATGTGCTACACTATAATTATTCACTCCAAGGAAAGATGGAGGATTGAGGATGTGTGTGGATAGTAGTGCCATAGCATGATCACCATCAAATATATATTTCCTCTACCCTAGTTCAAGGACATAATGAATTTTCTTGCAGGAGTAAAGTATTTCATAAAGATTGATCTAAGGAGTTGATACTACTAGATCTAGATTCGTGAAGGAGATGAATGAAAAATAAAATTCTATACTAAAGATTACCTATATGAGTTATTGGTAATTCCATTCATATTATCTAATGCACCTATCACATTCATGAGGATGATGAACACAGTGATAAAAGATTACATAGGTAATTGATGATATTTTGATACTCATTAAAACTAAATAAAACCATTTTAAGCATTTAAAAATGGTGTTAGAATTATTGAGAAAGGAGAAGCTCTACACTAATTCAAATAAGTGTAGTTTTAAACAAGATAATTTGGTATTTTTGATATTTTAAAATTCATTAAATGGTGAAGGTAATTATTGAGTGGCCTATTTCAAAGAACATTAAGGAGGTAATGAGTTTCCATGGTCTGATAACTTTTTATATAAAATTGATTAAAAATTTCCATACTATTATTGCTCCAATAATGTATTGTATGAAAAGGAAGGATTTTGTGTGGATATGAGAAGCAACAAAGATTTTTGAATTATTGAAAATGAAGATTATATAGAAGACTATTTTTGGCATTTCATAACTTTGAAAAAATGTTTGAAGTGGATTGTGATGATTCAAACATCGGAATTAGATATGTACTTAGCCAAGAAGGCAAGATATATCATATTTTAGTGAGAAGTTGAATGAGGTAAGAAAGGAATATTCTACCTATGATGTTGAGTTTTATGCAATTATACAAACATTGAGACATTGGAGACATTACATGGTGCCTATGGAGTTTATTTTGTATACTAAACATGAGACTTTACTTTATCTAAATATTTGAAAGAGATTGAATAGTAGGCATACCGAATAGTTATATTTATTGCAGGGGTATAGTTTCATGTTGAAACATAAATGAGGAAAGTAAAATTAGGTAGTTGATGCTTTGAGCATAAGAGTGGGATTCATAACTATTATGGTAAGTGAAGTAGTTGGATTTGATTTCATTAAGGAGTTGTATGATACTAATATGTATTTTAGTTAGATAGTTGAACAAAGCAAGAATCCATTATCAAGAGATGCAGGTAATGTTCACGATGACTATCTTATTCAATATTGTCATATTTTTAAGGGAAGAAATTTGTCTATTCTAGTTAGGTATTTGAGAGACAATATTGTAAGAGTGTTACATGGTGGATGTCTAGTTGGCCATTTTGGCAAATCTAAGAAAATGTATTTGGTGAAGGAGAAGTATTTTTGGCCAAAGATGAAAATAGATGCAAAAAGATATGTTTTAAGATACATAAGATGTCATATAGCTAAGGGACCACAAAATACTAGATTATACATGCCATTACCAGTTCCATAAGAACCATGGGTAGATGTGAGGATGGACTTTGTGTTGGGATTACCAAACACAAAAAGATGTAATTTTTTTATTTTTGTTGCAGAAGAAATTTTTTCCTAGATGTTTTATTTTAGTGCATATAATAAAACTAGTGATGCCACTAGAGTTGTGTAATTATTATTTATAGATATTATGAGACTGCATGGTATTCCCAAGTTCATTATTTCAGATAGGGATAAATTTTAATTCACTTTTATGGAGTTTGTGGAATAAATCAGGTACACAACTATAATTTAATAGTACATATCATCCACAAATAAACGGATAAATAAAGGTTGTAAATAGAATATTGGTAATTTTTTGAGATGAATTGTTGGAGAAAGGCCTAAGTAGTGGGACTTGGCTTTACCACAAGATGAGTATGCATATAATAGTCTAGTGAATTTATCAATAGGAAAAGCATTGTTTTAGGTGGTTTATGGAAAAAATCTAATTGAAGCATTAGATTTGGTACATTTTCTAGTTATAAAGAGTAAGTGATCATGTTGAGAATTTTGAAGATCATATACATTAATTTAAAGAATAAGTGAGGCAAATGTTGTAGGACAGTAATGAGAAGTACAAGATTGCAGCTGATATTAAGGGGAGATCAAAATGTTTTGAACACTAATATTTAGTGATGAATTATTTGAGGAAAGAGATATTTTCTATCATAACCTAAAACAAGTTGAATTATAAGAATATTGGTCCATGTAGAATCTTGAAAAAGCTTAGTGATAATGCCTATGAAGTGAGCTTGCTAGCTCTTGTATTCAATATTTTAGATTTGTATGATTTCCATGGAGAAGTAGATGAAAGGGAGGACGAATACGAAATAAATTGGAATCAATATGTTACAAAGAAGAGGAAGGCAATGACAAAGAAAATTTTAGATATGAGGATTGTGCACACAAGGAAAGGAAACTACAATAGATACTTGTTGTAGTGGGAAGGATTACCACATGAAGGTTTATAGAGTGGGAGTTGAAGAATATTGACAAGGAAAAATGGAAAGAGTATCATTGGAGAACTCTTAGGAGCTGAGGTGATCTAAACTAGAAGAGGATGATGTGGATCTATTATTCCATTGGTGATCTATCTTGATTACTACTTTTTGTTATTGGCATTATTGAAGATTACTACTATTATTGAATGAAATTATTCTTTATTTATTTGGTGGAATGGGTAGAATTTATCATAAGTGGTAAAGAAAGGGAAGGTCAAAATTAGAATCCTCTTTCTTTTGGAAGCTTATGTTAGTGGGGAGAAAAGTTATATTATTATGGATTGGTATCTCCTTTTTCCTTTTGTCTTTTTATGAGGGATGGAACCAATTTTCCCATGTGAACTTTGTCCTTATCAAATCATGACACATGTGAGGAATGCAACATGACATTTCCTTATTCACCACTTTTCCCTCTGTTTCCTTACCCACCCAAATATAGGGGGATAAACTCTTGAGTGGGGTCATTTTTTTCATGTTTTGTTCTCTACATTGTTTTCTTTATATTATATTGAAGTCATCTTTGTAATTTCATAATGGATTTATACATTTTTTCCTCTGAGGAAAGTTAATAAGCTGTTTAAGAGAGGTTTTTGTCAGGAGTGTAAGTGGTAGGATTGTATGCCTCATTTGAAGTTAGATTGTTGTTAAGAGTTGTTTGTAAGGAAAGTGTTGTGATAAATTGCAAGGATTTTATGTTTAAATAATATATGAGAGTGTATATTTATTTCATCTGCAATTGTTGAAGAGTGTTATTTCCTATTTTTCATTTCCTTATTTGAGATGTCTTGTGAGGTTATGGTTAGAATGATTCACTATCCATGTGAATTACAATTAGGATCTCTTCATTAATAAATATGAAAATGGGTTAATAATTTATTAACTTATTAATTTACTACCCATACTCAATATGTAATGAGGAGTAAACAAAGTAAATGGGAAAAAGGGGTTAGTAGTTAAATTTGTCCATCACATAAATACCCCATATGTCAAGTTATGCTTACATACCAATACTCCAAATATGGATGGAACTTTATGTAGTTCTCTCATGACATATTGTTGTGTGTGAAATATTGTTATAATTTTATATGTTAGATCAATCATACTTTATGTAATTTAAAAATGACTTATGAAATTTAATGTGTATTTAGACTTATCTCAAGGCTACTAGGCCTATGTGGACTCAAAATTTGGAAGAATATATAATTTTCTTAATGCGTCATCATATGTTCAAGTGATTTTTCATGATATAATCATATAACAAGAAAATAATTGTAAAATATAGATATATTTATCTTTTGGTAAATTCCTCAAATGGGGATTGCTAAAAGTGTGGGAAAACTTGATATGTAAATTTCAATTTGATAAATTACTTATTGTTTAGTTAGAAGATGCAGTCAGTAGATTTATACATTATCGGTAAGAGGGATAGTAATGAATAAGAAATATTATCTTAGAAGAAAATAAAACTAATATACAAGTTTGAATCCATCAAAGGATGAGTTTATTCTATTTGGAGTGATAAATATGAATTTCATGTATTATATTTTTTCAATTGTAAATATCATCCACATAGAAGGAGAGGAATACTAACTTAAATCCATGGAATTAAACATTAACTAATTCTATATAAAGAGATTGTAATAAGTTAATTATTTTATTATTGACCCCCTTTTTCATGTAACAGAGAAAAATAAAAGTACTATAGTAACAAGAAAAGAGTTATACCTGAAGTTACCTATGAAGAAAAATCTTGGATGTAGACCATGTGTTTAGCAATGATTTATGCAAACCTAAAATAGAACATATATAAATTATTCCTTACTTAATATGGATATATGAAATAAAATAAAATAAGTCATAGATCAAATAAAAATGAACAAACACACCTGTTTGGGTATGCAAATCATTGTGCTTTTTGGTGAAAAATGATTACTGGTATTTTATTAAAAATGAACTCAATACACAAAAACACTAAGCTAAGAAAGTGATTTGGATGCAATATGACTAATTATATATATATAAAAAGTGATAACTTATTTTGACAATACAATTCATTAAGCATGGAATATAAATATAGTGATGATTGTGCATATACATAATTAAGGGATATGATAGAGCATACATTGTTTATTATTCTATTATGGAATTATAATATTTCCCACATCCCTCTTAGTCCTATAATATAAATCTATGTTCCATTCATTTAATATTTTGTTTATTTTTATTCCTAGAACACTCACAATAGATATTCACACTTGTGTTGATGACAGTTTCATATTATGGATGTTATACTCCCTCACAAAATATAGACTCTTTTTTGGATCTAGAAGTTTCACTTTTCTAGGTTTTTTGTTGAATCTTTTCTAGTGTCTTTGAATCTTCCACACAATCTATCACTCTTTTTCAAATGATAAAACCATAGTTATTCACATTCATAGTGGTTGTGGGAGAAATGGTGTAATGGGAGCACAATGTTGAGATACTTCAGAGACCTCTCTATCAACAATTGTTGCCTATGTAAATAATAATCCAAAGATGTTATTAGAATTGTGAATTTATCCCCTATGTGTTAACCTATGTGTATTATGATGCAATTTGTGATAAGTAAGTACATAGATGACCTATATTTTAACATGCAAAATTTCACTCATGGAGTGCTCCTTTAGTACTTTAGACATGTAGATGTTTTGTCCTTATCACTAATATGAAAAGAGGGAAGGTTTGCTTTCAATAGTACTTGATTGAATGCCTTTGGTAAGTTACCTTTTAAGTAACTAATAATTATCTAAGTGAGTTATAAATGAGGATTTCACATGTCTATATACTAATTAATTTGGATAATCTCATGCATTAAATCACTTAGATAAACCATAATAATATGTTTCATTTGTAAATTAGATGAGTTTAGGGTGATGTAATCTTGCTTTAGGGTAAGAAACTTATATGATGTTGGCATTTGCCTAAGACATAAGTTTTTGAGCAAATAGAAAATAGGCATAGTTCCACAAATTGTAGAGATAGATAATAATCTAGTTTGTAACATTTTGCAGATGATATAAGGTTTGAGTCATAAAAATAACATTGGTCAGACAAAGAGATAATAAATATGCACATAGACATAGTGTATGCAATCTTTTTAGTAATGGAAAAGGTATAGAATTTGAATGTACATCCATGATATGTGTTTTCCAGGTGTTCATAATTGAGGCGCTATATAGTTTAGAATTATAATTAGAACGTACACTCCCCACATTAATCTAGTAATGAAATTGATAGTTTAAAGGAAAATAAATGCATACATAAGTGTGTACAACACATCTTTCCTTTTCTTGAGCCTAACTTGAGTGTTTTCCTAGTGAATTAACTACAAACAAGAGCATGCTTCAATGTATAATCCATGAAAATAATATGAAATCAAAAGCATTGAAATGATTTGACAGTGAAGAGAGCAAGTTTTAGGAGTAGACTTTTGTATTAATTTAACTATAATACCTTTTACCAATATCATTTGAAAATATGTATCATTATGAACCATTTGAACTGATATTAGGATAAATATAAATATGTGAATTGGATTAATATAGATAATTTTTGATGTATTGTTGGATGCATACCCCCAAATTTGGATAAAAGGTGAGTTTCTACTCAAAAAATTATATTAACTCAAAATTTTTACCCAATAATACTTACAACATAGTGAACATGAGTGCACCAAGTCAGCTGACACTGTAAATCTAATGATCTTAGGAAATTTATTAAGTACAACCTTAAAACTTTGATTTTTTTAGTGATTATTCACCTTGACCATAATAAAAGTGAGACAACTAATTTATCATATTATCTAAATACATTCCATAAAAGTCCAACCTAGTGGGTGATGATACTACATAGAAGTGTTTGAAATCTGAAATCTAATTTGATTTTGAAAATTCTAGGTTCTATTTGCATAACATGTGCCTCATGTTAAACATGTGTCTCATGTTAAACATGTGTATAACAATGGTGATATTATATATAATTCTATGAAAAATGTTTATCTAAATAATATAAATATTTAATTTAACCAATAAAAAAATTGGTAGTCACCCTACATCAAAAGTATAAGATAATTGTATAATTTTTGTATGGACCATGTAGCGTATAGAAGGAACATGTCTAGGTAGATATATCATTTAAGTGTGAATAATGTCATCACATCAATTCCTAATATGCATGATATAAAAAATGGTAACATATAGATAGTAACAATACAAGTACAATAGGTTATCAAGCACATTAACAACATCACTCAATAGTAAAACAAAAGGCAATGGTCCAAGGAGACATAAAACAAGGGGCATGTTAAAATGTTGCTCAACCAAATGGATATGACTTAGTCAAATATCCATAAAATAAGGTATATAATCTAAAGTATAATACAAAAGGTATAATCATGGATAAAGGCATGTTTAACTACATTAGCTCAAATACAATAATGGAAAATGATTATAAAATTATATAACCTAGGTGTATTATGACCGTTGAAGTGGATGAAACACATGTTCAGATGATATAAGTAGAGGGAACGCCCAACATCCAAAAGTGCATAGATCTTATTTTTGTGTATTCTTATATCATAGTTAAAATATGTATGAGACTCATGTATATTGGAATAAATTATATGCTATCTACCAACATGGAATCAACTACATATATGCTAAGGAGGTAAAATAATATGTAAATACTACAAATCATTTTTATATTCTTTTCTTATTTATTGATTTATTTTTTTATATATTTAGAATATGCCAAAGAAATAAATCTCATATGATCTCATCCAATGTATGCTCATAGGTATAATCCCATGGATAACTTGGTTTAGTAAACTAGTGGTATTAGAAAGGATCACGTATATTTGGAGTATATGTCACTATAGAATCTATAATGATGTACCTATGTATAATTGGATTAGGTGGTTATGAAGAAACAAGTATAATTGGGAAGATGTTTTATTAATCTAGGTAAATTAGTATGTTATATATGCATGGATGTAGATTACATATAATATCATGTGTATCTCTACTGCAATGATCTAATAATTGTACACCATGAATCTAGTTAAAATTAAGAAAGATGGCCTATAATTATACTCTGGTAATGGAAGTTATTATTTTTTAATATCACTACAACCAATGTATTTGTATACATATCACATGTATCATTAGAATACAATATGTACCTTTTTTATCTATATTTATACATGTCAAATTTTTAACCCAAATTTATTATGTGAATGTTTTAGTAAGATATATTAAATGCATACACTTTCCTTCTCTGCATGTTCCTTTATTGATATCCTAATCATTGAATGGTTCCTTGGTAGAATTAGTGTGGGATAGATTAGTCCTAGTAGAGGGTACAATAGGATAATGACTTACACTAGTGGTTAGATTTTGAAAAGGTTGATGGACCACATGTTGATTAAAAGGAGTAGAGTGGGATGTTTTAGCCCTCTTAGAAGAAGTAGGGGAATGAGGTCTAGATGTATCTTTTCTAAATATAATAATTTATTGATATTTTGAAGTTTTCTCATTTTCCATTCCAAGGAGCAATGTAATATTTTGTTTAACAACTAAAAAACCATTACTTAGATTCCCATTTATAGCATGGTAAGTGAAAAAATGTTTTCCTTCTACCTTTTCCAATATATGTGGTAGATAATGATAATTAAGAGGAATTTTAATCATTTGTTTATCCAATTGTGTATATAGTATATCATGTGGTATATCTCAGTACTAATCAAACATAAGTGGATGCCTTTATATATAGGAATATGGTTTAATTATATGAGGTATTTTGTAAGTACGTTTTTTTCCTTTATTCAATACTTTCTATTGTTTGTTCCTTGGTATGCATTGGAAGTTATGAATAAAGTGTTACAAGTGATTTATTAACCTTCTTAGTTTGATTTATTGTTTTGAAATCATTGTTTACACAATGTTTTCCTTTAAGTGGGGACATAAGTAAGTTAATTTTAGTATTTTTTTTAGTACAAGCATATCCTAATATAAATTTTTGAATGAATCAATAGGATTTTAAAATGCTCTCTATCTGATTGGATAAATAACCCTACTAAACATAAATTGAACTTCCAAATCAGAGGGGGTATAGTCGAAGAAGCATATGATATTCTTAAAATTGATAGCATAGTCTTGAAGGGATTCATCCGCATTTTATGTTAAGTCTTGAAAATGTTTCAATTATATCTTTGGTATTTTGTACATATGAAAATTAGATAAGAATACATCCTAAAATTTTTAAAGGGTGATAAATAATCCTTTGTAAGTGTATATAACTATTCAAGATCCTTTTGATGTAAAATTATAAAGAAATCTTGTAACAAGAAGTTTATATATTTAGTCTAATGTTAAAAGGAGTATATATATTATCTCAAATGATTTTTTTAGGATGTACTTTACAAAAAACGTAAGATAAAATAGGCATAATAAAGGTGGAAGGATATGGATTGTTAAAAACATCTATATTAATGTTTTGGGCCTCTAAGATATTATCATTAAAACTATCATGATCGTCCATGGAAATTGTAACTTAAGATTGGTTAGATTTTGTCAAATATCTCCAATGGTAGTTATTAGAGATAGCATATCACTAGGAGGTGTTGGAAAAGAGATTAAATAATTGCTTAAAGGTTTTAATTTTCCATCCATTTAGAATATAAGAGTAATAATATCTTTACCATTTGTAACTCTTTAGGTCTTTCATTAATGGAAATAATAAAAATAGGATAAATATGATCCTCATATCTATATTCAATAGGGGTATAATAACAATGATAACCATATGAAAACATGATACGTTTATCAACATATTCGTTTAGAATTACATTTTCATCATTAGTTTTTCATTAGCATATTTGTAATCAAGGTAGGAGGATTCAACATTTTTTTACATGCCATAAGATCCTCATATGAAATACATTGTTCATCAGAAATATTTAGCCAATGATCCGTAAAATTTTAACAATGTTGTATATAGTTTTTGTTGATCCTAGGTGTTCAGCATAGGTGTCTTATTCAATAAGTTCTCCACTCCCATTGGAATATGAAGAGTCACCTTAGGAATGTGGAATGAATATGGATTGTGAATTTTATATTTTAATATTTTATCTTATTTGCACTTAAATAGTGAAATAGAATTTTATGTGCATTTAGAATAAAATTTGGCCTAGCACTGGTAACTAAACATATAAATTTAATTGATTTTTTTCATTCTTAATTCCTCTTGTATATACATATGACCTACCACTTCCACTTAGTTCAGTGCAATAGTTATGAGTTTTTTTGGTGTTCTGGTAGCTTCTCTAAAATTTTTTTTTCTTGGAATATGTGTTATATATTTAGATTGCTTTGAATTACTGTGAGGTGCTTCATCATCTGCTTGAAGAGTTTAGAACCTTTTATTCATTTGTGGTTTGGTGACTAAATTTGGCATTTTATTTATTAATGGTTCACGGAGTAACCATGTATACACTTAAGAAACCTCATAAACATATTTTAAAAACTACGTAAAAGTCATTTTTCATGTTTTTCTATAGTCTATCAAGGCATTTTTTGGGTCTTATTCTAATCTATATCATCTTATTTTGTATTTCATGGAAAACTTACATGGAGGATCTTAATTTGTTTATTCTCTAGCTATGGAGTATTCACATCTGATGACCTACATAGAAATTTACAGAGGCATTCTACTATTATGGAAACTCCTATGACTTTTGACATACCTCAGACCTATATTTTGGCTATGTGAGAGGCCCATATCGAGGTAAAGATAACTACATGAGAATGAAAGTCATAAAATTATTATGTGAAGTCAATAAATCTTATCTATGTTAGAATTTTCTTTCATTCATTAGAATTTTTAAGTCCTTTACAATATTTTTAAATTCTCCACATAGATGGAGTTAATTCTGAGATGGTCATATCATATAATTTTCACATATATTCCAATATTTGAATAAAACACAAAAGGAGAAGAGGTAAATAAGATTTAATAATTTTTTTAAAAAGAAAATCTCATTTTATTTTTAATGGTTTTTTCTTAAAATTTGAAAATCACTTAAATTTTAAAAGCATTTAAATTTGGATCATTTTTTCTCATTTGATATTACTTTTATTAATATCTTCTCAACATATTTGGAAAATGACAACCAGGTTTTACAATTTCAATCAAAAATAAGAGGAACGACTCTTTTACCCAATTCTCATTATAATTTGGTGTAAATCTAAAAATCTTGAAAAATTGAGTATGTTTATATATTATGTTTTGTTTTTAAGGTAGTGCTAATGATGGAGTGATTATTTTGTTATGTGCCACCTGTGTACCACATACCACTCTACTCTCACATATATTAAGACCTCTTTCACATACTATTGATTATATAGAAAGGGTTCAGTTCTTCCATGTACTAAAAAATATATACAAAGGTTAGATATATCAAAAGGTTTGGTATGTATAAAAGGGGACCATTTTGTAGTGATAAGGAACCAATTACGGTTAACATAAAATCCAAACTCAAAAATCAAAACTGACAACTAAAAACCATGCATTCAATCAAATCTATTGTTACCAAAACATTGATTGGTAAATAAAAATGGTTAGAATGGTCTTTGAGACTAGATAACACACTTATCTTCAATTATCTATTATTCAATATCTTTGATAGAGAGAAACAATGAGTTGAGCCATCAACGAATATAAAGGATGTAAAAACTAGAAAGCATTGGCCTTGATGTTTGCCTCAGTTGATGGAGATGTTCTTCATCGTGTTCAAGGGTTCAATACTCTATGGAGACCCATTTCACAATATAAAGGAGCTATAGTGATTCCCACTTAGGGATGAAATTCATTTAGTTATTATGGAAGTTATTCAACTTTGAGATAAATATGGTGATATGATGAGAGTGGACTCAAAGATAGTTGTTATCAAGTATGATTTATAAATAATAGGTATAAATATCAATATCTATATTACTACATTAATTTTTTTTTCCAGTATTAAATCAAGCATTTTAAATTTTTGTTGTAGCCTAATATTTGATACATAGAAATTAAGAATAGTGTAAATGTAAAAAAAGAAAATATGTTATGCTTATTTATGCCCATTTAGTTCCTCATTTTCTAGGTGTAGTGGTAAGAAGAATATGAAATAATCCTATGGACTAAATTTTATGTTCATCTTTTTACCTATCCAACTACGCATGTTCACAGAATCGAGACAAGGTAAAGCATGTGAACATGATAAGATTTTCAAATGCTTAAAGAAATTTTTGGGAAATATAATACACAAAAAGAGAATATGGATCAGCCTTGGGAATAGATAATCTCATAGGAAAAATAATATGAAAAATGGATTTAGATAATTTACTAACTATATTTTCATTTCAATGACAAGAAGTGAATAGATGTGAATGTTGGTTTCTAATTATTTAGTTGTGATTTTGATTTTTTCTATTTTTTTTGGCTTTGTCACATTAGAAATACTAGAATAGGTATAGTGAATTAGAATCGTGTGGGGTAAGCTCTTTGACATTGATAATTTTGCACTATTGGACATTGAATAAAATAAGTACTCTAAATCCCTTTTCTAGTAACTCATGAATTACTTTGTAAAAAAGGGAACTTGTAAATTATATGTGGCTATGGATAGTGAAATTTACCTAAATTATAATTTATCATAATGACAACCAAACCCTAGATATTATCATTCAGTTAAAAACATATACGTATGATCTAGTTTATTGATCAACACATTAATATTTAAATTGTAGCTTTAAGATGAAATTTCAATTTCCATGTGAACCACAAAACTGGTACAAAATTTATTAGATTTTGAATAGTAAAATATAAAAAAAAATCTTTACAAGGATAAATTTCCTTTCCATTACTTGTATCATGAGTCATATTATTTCTTCCTTTGCTTATCATTAATTTTAGGATAAAATACTATAGGTTATTTATTTGTATGTTCAGAAGAAAGGACATTATTATGTGTTGAGACACCAATAGATAGATCTATAACATATACTATGGTGCTTTACATATGATTCTAAAAACATTAGTTGAAATCCATAAGCTACCAAAGAGATAATATGATAAATAATCATTATAATAAATACATTGTTGAGCTCAAAAGATCCTCTTTTATGCATGTGATGATACTGTCAAAGAAATTAGATGTTCAATGAAAAGAAGTTTTTTTTGTAAGTTCATTTGATCAATAAAATAGATAATAAATATCTTATGCATGTAAAAATTAGTTATTTTGTTTATAATTTAAAGACATTCACTAGTCATTGTCTATGAAATTATTGACATTACAAATATTAAGAATGTGTTAATATTATTAACTTGTTAGAATACCAACATTGAACTTCATGCTTATTATATTATCAATATCTCTTGGAAAATAAAATGAGACAAATTCTAGAGCAATGAAAATAATGTACAATAATTAATAAATTATAACGTATAAATAGTCTACTTTATGCATGCTTGGAAACACTAAAATTAAAAAGAATCCTAGTAATTGTACCTATGGTAAAATTGTGAACAGTCGACATAGATGATTTAATGAAGATTTTAGTGCCATGTTGTGGGATTAAATCATGAATAAGAGTTTAAAAAATTAATATAATTAAGCAATCAATAAAACTAATAACATTTATAACCTAACAAGATTACAAGGAGGAGGATAATAAAGGATTGATTTAGTATTGTCTACATCTTATTAAATACCTTACTAAGAAAACATGAAACAAATAATATCTCTAGTAAAGATGACAAAAATGAACTTACCAATATTGAGGATAATATGGAGCTCATATTTATAATTGAAGATATATTTTTGATCTTGATCATGATCATGCCATTAAGATTATTTTCCTACAATGCCATCTATATAAAATTTGAAAACATTTCAAATGAGCCTCTTAAGCATGTTAGTCATCGATGCCAAATATATGGTGATATGGTTATTTATATAGAAATTTACAATGGAATAATAAAATATACCCAGAGAGAGAGAGAGAGAGAGAGAGAGAGAGAGAGAGAGAGGTCGAAAGTCATGATGAAACCTCTTAGATGTAGAAGAGCTTGTCAAGATCTTTCTAGCACTTCTTCTAGATCACAAAATGGAGTCCAGATACCCAAGTTAGAGGCTACTAAAGTTATTTTATGATAGGGAAAATAAGGAGGTGTCACAATACGTGTGACAAGTGGACCAATCACCCATTGACATGTGGCAGTCCATTATTTTACATTCATGCAAAATTTTTGTATGGTGTTTTGGTTTGGTTTCAGCATCTGGTCTTTAACATGCAATAATATGGATAACTATGGGCCCCACTATTGGTTCGCTAGGGGCCCTCAGTGAGGATCGACACAATTGGTTAAGGAGGGGTGCCTTGGCCTCCATTTCATATTGTAATCTATTTTACTTTGCTTTAAAACCTATATTTTTTGCCCACCCGATGCATGTGGGACAATTCAATTATATGTTTTAAATATCTTGGTAATATTTTGTAATTCCCATTACCCCATTAAGCCACATAGGAGAACCAGTAGTCTCCTTGCCATAAAGGCCCTTTCAACTACCTTTCCAAGTCAAGCTTAAGATTATATGCTAAGTTTGGAGACCATGAGAAATGCCACGTTTGAGTCCACATAGCTCGTGACTTATCTTCCAAGTCATATGCCAAGCCATAAAACATGAGAAGAGGAACTACTAGTTAGCGTATATGCTAAGTTGGTAAACCAACAATGAATCATGTTAATTTTGGTGCCTCAAGCCCACCAAAAGGGGTATTGGCATTGTTTAAGGAGGATGCCAACCTATATAAGGACAAAAATCCATTTTCCATTTGGCAATGTGGGATTAAAAGGATAAGTCTAAGCACCCAAAAATAAGGTTGAAGACTTCAACCTTGCACCTATCATGTAAAAGAGATATGTCTTGACCGCTTCAGGGATGGGTTTCTAAGTGGTATAAAAGGAACGAACTTATATTTGAATGCAGTTTTCATTGGAATGTGTATTTTACTTTTAATAGGCTGAGAGCTATATGGAAGCTCCGAGATATCTAGAAAATGGATTTTGATCAATTTACTGCCCTGATACATAGAAAGTAAGCCTTCTTAACTACATTTTGTAATTGAAAATATAAGTTATAATTATTTTTATGATAAATTGGAGAGACCAATAGTTAATTATAGGGACTTATGCAATTTCAGAAGGAGTTTGAAGACTGAAGAAGGATTCTGTGTTACCGAGCTTGAGTATATCAGTGGAGGTGTAGTTCTTATATAAATATCAGACCTGAGGGGAGTTGTGTAGTATTTCAAAGAATTTGTAATCCATTTTTTGTGAAAATTTAATGTAAATGGTCATCACTATTGGGTGGACCCAGAGACGTAGGCAAGAGATGTTGAACTCTATTATCAATGTCGTATAGTAAAATTATCTTTTGATTGCTTGTTTTTATTTTAGTTTCTAATTTTTAATTAATCATGAATGCATGAAAAGTTTAAAACTCAAAATTTTACAATGTTTTAAAAAAGTCAAACTAGTTTAATTGGTGAATGGAAGTGAAAGGTCTTTTGATAGTTCCAATCCAATTTGATAATTGAGAACACTTAATTGCCAAATAATTTGCAAGTTCTTTTGAGTTAATTCAAGAATTTGATAAGATTCATAAATTTAATATCCTTATTTTAAACTTCACTTTGAGTTTATCAGTGTAGTTTATAAATCAAATTGGTATCAGAGCAGTAAGAAACTAGAGTTAGCTTCTGATTGTGTGATTTAACAGTGGCTTTCAATTTATTAGTTTTTAGTATTTTATAGACTTGATTAGATTACAATATGTAGTTGTGGAATCAGTGTGTTTATAGGAAAGCATGGGGAATTTTTCACATAAATCTAAGATGGAAGAGATTGAAACAATCAATACCCAGATTCAAGATGAGAATGCATTCCTGAGATGCAAGCCCTTAGCTCTTGAAGAGCAAGTTAAAAGTTTGAAATTAGAGCTTGAATCTAAGGATGATTTCTTGATTAGATTACAGTTTGGTGAACCAAAGAATTCAATACCTTCTACTTCATATGTAGATACTATGATTGAGTGCACTGTACGTTATTCACCAAGTAATTCATCTTCTTTTTCCCATTCATATTCAGATTTAAGTAATGATGTTTTTGGTAGTTATGAAAAACACACTAAGGGTATATGATCTAAATTATTGAAGAAAATGGGATTTAATAGAAGGGGTCTTGGTTGAAATGGATATGGAATTACTAACCTAATATCTGTAGAGCATATATCTCTTCATATAGGTTTGGGTTACACTAGTGAGCAAGTGGATATTGGAGAAAATTCCTCCCTGGATAAAGAAAGAAAAGCTTCTGATAGCAAACATCCAAGGCCACTAGTAGAACATGTGCAGTGTAAGAGAATAGGTATAATACGTATTGAGATTCTACCTCCTAGTTCCTACACTAGAGTTAGCATTAAATCCTCTGATCCACATTCTATATTTAAGAAATTTGGATTTAACATTCAGAAGATGATGCAATCATTTCCATGCACTTTTTATGGAATGCATAACCATAGTTTTGCATTTTTTTGGAAAAGACATGCTTTGATTAAGAATATTGTAGGTGTTAAAAAACATTCATGTCGTGGTAAAGAAAGAAGAAGTAAAAGGAAGACCTCACCTAAGAAGGTTTTATGCACTCATTTCCATATGAGTGGTCATCAGATTGATCAATGTTTTAAACTTTAATCATCTTCTCATTATAGACAAGGTAAAACTAAAATGATTTATCAACCTATTAATAAGGTCAATGAAGTTAAATCAATCCATAATTATGTTAACGAATCCACTAAGGAAATAAACATAACTAGGCAAAAAATTTGATTGAGTGGATTTATAATGCATTTATTTTTCAAAGTATTGTTAAGAATTCTATTAAGGGAAATAACAAGATTTGATGATGCATTAGTAGAGTTTTTTAGAACACTTTGAGATAGGTTTATCATTTGAATTATTTCAATTCTCACCTTATGTTGAACAGCTCTATGTTTTGGAATCTCCTATTTATTCTAAGTGAGTTGTCTATGGAATTGATAGGACTTTAACTCATTTGATCAGTTGGAGATAATAGAAGAATGCATGTTGTGGGTTGAGTTAATTTACTTAAAACACTTGTCTCATATTTGACTTCTATTTTGAGAATGTATCTATTTTTGGTACATGGATGTATAGATGCATTGTAAGACCCTATGAGCATGTTTGGATGTTAGGCAATATACACTTTGTGTTATTTGCATTTGATTAGCATTGTAAGTCCCATACTAGGGCATTGTATAGGAACATGTATCCAACATTTATTTTTTTTGTTGGCATTAAGAAACTTGTTTTGTAGTTACATTGGGAATTATTTCAATTTATTGACAGTTCACCACTTTACAAGATGTGACATGGGCAGATTGTTTTGGTATGTTGTGATTAGTTTATTGGTAGATTCATTTACTCATGACATGTTGTAAGCATTTTCATTTGAGTTGAGAATCATTTATTTTTAAAATGTTTATATCTTGATATGATTGGGTTCTATTTGATGTGATACAATAGACTAGTTATCAGATTCAGGAGATAGTAGACATTTGGAGACCAAAAGCCTCTTTTGTAGGGAGGTGTGATCTAGATATTGGTTTAGAAAAAAGTCCCAAGTTGTGATGAAATGTATTTCACATAGAAGATCTCATCAATATCTTTATAGTACATCTTGTAGTTCATATAATAGAGTTCAAATGCCCTAGTTATAAGCTATTGAAGTTATTTTATGGTAGGCAAAATAAGGAGGTGTCGCAATGCATGGTGCAATTTGTATATGACAAGTGGACCAATCAACCATCGACATGTGGTAGTCCATTTTTGTGCATTCATGCAAAAATTTGGTTTGGTGTTTTGGTTTGGTTTCAGCGTCCGATCTTTGACAAGTGGTCATATGGAGAACCATGGGCCCTGCTATTGGCTCACTGAGGGCCCTTAGTGAGGGTCAACACACTTGGTTAAGGAGGGTACCTTGGCCTCCATTTCATATTTAAAAGTATTTGACTTTGATTTTAAACATATATTTTGTGCCCACCAAATGCATGTGGGATAATTCAATTATATGTTTTAAATAGCTTGGTAATATTTTTTAATTACCATTACCCCATTAAGTCACATGGGAGAACTAGCAATTGCCATGCCACAGAGGCCCTTCCAACTACCTTTCTAAGTCAAGCTCAAGATAATATGATAAGTTTGGAGATCATGAGAAATTCCACATCTGAGTCCATGTGTCTTGTGAATTATCTTCCAAGTCATATGTTGAGCCATAGAATATGAGAAAAGGACATGCCGATTAGCTTATATGCTAAGTTGGTGCCTTGAGTCCACCAAGAGGGGCATCAAAATTGTTTGAGGAGGCTTCCAACCTATCTAAAGACATAAAGTTATTTTCCATTTGCCAATGTGGGATTAAAAAGATAAGTCCAAGCACCCCGAAAATAAGGCCAAAGACTTTAACCTTGAACCTATCATGCAAAAGAGATATCTCTTGACAACTTGAGCCATGGGTTTCCAAGTGGTATAAAAGGAATGAACTTATATTTGAATGTTGTTTTTGTTGGACAGTGTATTTTACTTTCTTTAGGCTGAGAGCTAGATGGAAGCTTAGAGATAGATAGAAAATGGATTTTGATCCATTTGTCAACCTGATACATAGAGAGTAAGCCTTTTTCATTATGTTTTGTAATTGGAAAGAGAAGTTAGAATTATTTTTATTATAAACTAGATAGACCAATAGTTGTGTGGAGGGACTTATGCATCTTCAGAAGGAGTTCAAAGATTGAGGAAGGATTCTGTGTTTCTGCACTTGAGTATATCAGTGATGGTGGAGTTCTTGTATAGAGATTAGACCTAAGGGGAGTTATGTAACATTTCAAAGAATTTTTAGTCCATTTTTTGCACAAATTGAATGGAAATGGTCCTCACTATTGGGCAGACCAAGAGATGTAGGCAAGAGATGCTGAACTCCGTTATCAATGTTGTATGTTAAAATTTGTTGGAATAATGCATATTTAAGCTTACCTAGGGTTAATAGGGTAAGTTATTTATTACCGAGGGTAAAATTTATTTACCTCGGTTAATTTATTTTATTGTTGAGAATTTCTCAACAATATATTTGTTCGTAGTATGAGAAAACAAATAGTTTGTTTTCTCTATTTTGTAATCATTACAAATAGTTTGTTAACATGAAACAAACTATTTGTATTATAAATAATTTGCATTATATGAGAAATTAATGAGAGATTATTGAGAATATACAGAGAAATTTGTGAATTATCACCTATTTTTTAGGTGTGACAAATTTATTTATTCTCTAGAAATATTTGTAGGTTATTTGTTGTGGGTTCTCTCTCCTGGATTGATCCTGTGGATTTGTGTAGGACTCATCATTGGTTTGTAGACTCCATCATTCTCTTTATGGCCTAGAACAAGCTCCCCGAGCTTGGTACGAGAAGATGGATAGTTTTCTTTTGAGTTCTGGTTTTATTCATTCTGAGTCAGATCACAATGTATACATCCTGAAGCAAGGTGAGGAGCTTGTCATTTTGGTTTTATATGTTGATGATCTCATCCTCACTGGAAGTTCAGATTCCTTGATACATGACATCAAGGACAAGTTGGTAGATAGGTTTGATATGACGGATCTAGGACTTCTACATTATTTTCTTGGTCTTCAAGTTTTTCAGTCTTCTGAGGGCATTTCTATTGGACAACAAAAGTATGCAACAGATCTTCTTCATCGATTTGGCATGGTTGATTGTAAGCCTACACCCACTCCATATCAGTCAGGTATTGTGTTGTCTACCACTTTTATGACTCCTCTTGTTGATTCCACTTTGTATCAGTAACTTGTAGGTAGTCTTTTATACCTGACTCATACCCATCCTGACATCACATTTGCTGTGAACCTTGTCTCTTGGTTCTCACATGAGCCTCATGAGAGTCATTGGCAAGCAGCCAAGCACATTTTGTGCTACATTCAGGGTACCACTCACTTTGGTATACATTACACACCACAGAGTTCTACATAGCTTGTTTGATACACTGACTCTGATTAGGCTGGTGATGTTGACACTCGTAAGTCCACTTGTGGATTTGCTTTCACACTTGGTTCAGGTCCAGTTGCTTGGGCATTCAAAAAGTAGACTACTATTACATTATCCTCTACTAAGGCTGAGTATCGAGGTGCTGTCAAAGCTAGTCAGGAGATACTTTGGCTTTGACAATTGCTTGGATAGTTTGGCTTCACACAACAGGGTCCTACTACTCTTTGGTGTTATAACCAAAGTGTGATTGTTATTTCACGCAATCCTATTGAGCATTAGCAGACAAAACACATTGAGATTCACATGCACTTCATTCGACATCTTATTTAGGATGGAGTTCTTTCTTTAGAGTTTGTGCCTATAGCTGAGCAGATTGCAGACATCTTCACTAAACCTTTGGCTTCTCCTCATTATCTTCAGTTGTGAGCGATGCTTGGGGTGAAGGAAGTTTCCCTTGGGGGGGATTTCCCATGAAGTCCTTCCTTCCTTTATTTTTCATATATTTTGATTGGTTTGTACATGGGTACCTTATCAGGCCTAGTAGCCAGGACCCATCCTTGTTTGTCATTCTCCCTATGTTTCACTTCAGGGAGGGTGTTGGAATAATGCATATTTAAGCTTACCTAGGGTTAATAGGGTAAGTTATTTATTACCGAGGGTAAAATTTATTTACCTCGGTTAATTTATTTTATTGTTGAGAATTTCTCAACAATATATTTGTTCGTAGTATGAGAAAACAAATAGTTTGTTTTCTCTATTTTGTAATCACTAAAAATAGTTTGTTAACATGAAACAAACTATTTATATTATAAATACATTGCATTATATGAGAAATTAACGAGAGATTATTGAAAATATACAGAGAAATTTGTGGATTATCACCTATTTTTTAGGTGTGACAAATTTATTTATTCTCTAGAAATATTTGTAGGTTATTTGTTGTGGGTTCTCTCTCCTGGATTGATCCTATGGATCCTGTGTATCTCCTACTCATTATTTAAAAATTGTCTTTTGATTGCATGTTTTTATTTTAGTTTATACTTTTTAATTAATCATGAATGCATGCAAATTTTAAAATTTGACATTTTATGAAATTCAGAAAAAATCAAACTAGTTTAATTGGTGAATAGAAATGAAAGTTCTTTCGATGGTTCCAATCCAATTCGATAACTAAAAACACTTAATTGCCAAACATTTTATAATTTTTTTTGAGTAATTCAAGAATTTGATAAGTTTGAGAAATTTAGTATAAATATTTTAAACTTCACTTTGAGTTTATCAGTGTAGTTTATAGATCAGAGAGAGAGAGAGAGAGAGAGAGAGAGAGAGAGAGAGAGAGAGAGAGAGAGAGAGAGAGAGAGAGAGAGAGAGAGAGAGAGAGAGAGAGAGAGAGAGAGAGAGAGAGAGAGAGAGAGAGAGAGAGAGAGAGAGAGAGAGAGAGTATTAAAAAGAGAAGTTAAACCTAATATCTATTTAAGCAAATGAACTGGTAATTTAACCTGTTAGAAAAGCAAATTGATATTTTACAGTCAATGTAGAGGTGAATTATATCATTATTTATAGTAACGTATATATTATCATAAAATCATCATGTCCATATCTCATGGATTTTATTAATCTAACACAATTGGTTTTATCAATCTCTGCCATAATTAAATTATAGATTTGAGAAACCATTGAACATTTATTTTAGGACCAGGTCTTGTGTTACTAGTCCTTATATTTTAAACTCTAGTGTCATGATATAATATATTATGTATGTATATTTTGAGGTGAATATGTTAATTAAATTTTTTATAAAGGTCATAAGATTATATCCTTATTTAACATAAAATTTGACATCAATTTTAATCAATTTTGTATTTAAAGTGTTTATTAGATCAATATCAATTGAACCCTCTAATTCTATGAAATTTCCCTCATCAAAAGACTCAAGAGAGAAATGATCACTTGATTAAGTACCTCACATACCATTGCAATGACCTAGACAATAAGGATAATATGAGTAGATTCTAACAATACTAAACATACTTTAAAATGTAATCAATGAACAGGGTGGACGTAATATTTAAATTATGTCTTTGTTAGTGTCATTTAATCTTACCTCTCATAAAATATGTTTTTCACCTGAATGTGGATGATTCGGATTATTTATAACTCGCAAATCCTTTGAATTTATTTTGGAAACCAATCACAATATTGAAAATATTTTGCACATCTTGTCATGGATTTTATGATTTTTTGAGAGTCTCGATCACACATAGTTTGTGAGTGTTGGTTAAGTTTAGGTGACTATTTGAAACTCATGGTTATTAATTATACTTATAAAGTCCTAATGATAGTAATTTATAGTTTCCATGATGATAGAGAATTTATACATATAATACAAATTATCAAAAGATGAACATAAATTAGTTAATTTATTTCCAATCAGATAATAGATAATCAAGAAATGAGGAAAGGAACTAGTTGAAAGAATGTGCTTCACCTAGCATACTTAGGAGAGATGATAACTCACCAATGGAGTTAAATAGATCATGTACTCACCAAGATAAAACCCTTTATCCTTTAAAATAAATTATTCATTACTCTGATGATGAATGTAAGTAACTAAGCCTCATTAGAGGGATTTATTAATGGCATATCTACAAACCCAATGTCCCATATTGACATAAATAATGTGAATCTTAAATTCATTCTCAAACTAGACTACCCAAAATGTATTTGAAGGAACAACTTGCATAACTATTTTTGAAGTATATGTAAGGAGAATGTTATATAATAAATTAATTCTTAAAACATGAAATATATTTTTTACTATATTGGGTCCAAACATGCCCCATTAATTTTCAACTCCCATGGGAGAAAAAAATCATTTTTGAATATAAAATCATAATTGTTATACTCAAAAATATTCTTGTTACTAATTTCAATTGTAAAAAACACCTATAAAATAATTATTCTTAGATAATCATCATTAAATATGATGCATCACTTGATGCGATTAGCATTGACCAAGGTATCAATAAAAGGATGGAATTAATTAATCTTAGCAAGACTTGAAGCACTAGGAAGGGAAGAAGGATCAAAGCTTAGGATTGAGGAACATTCAGTAATGAGCAAAGTAGAGAGAACCTCAACTTGAATGTATGTACACATACATGTGTATGCGTGTGTGTGTGTGTGTGTGTGTGTGTGTGTGTGTGTGTGTGTGTGTGTGTGTGTGTGTGTGTGTGTGTGTGTGTGTGTGTGTGTGTGTGTGTGTGTGTGTGTGTGTGTGTGTGTGTGTGTGTGTGTGTGCGCACTTACTCTTGATCGATATCCTATGCTTATTGTTTGGTGCCTCACAGTGTATATTCACAAAGGATATTCATCTCAAATAGTATTATAAATATATTATTTTTAGAAAAGGTAAAGAATGCCACATATATAAATCCCAATGGAATGGAACTGAAATTCATATATAATAACTAGGATCAAATATTGACATGGGGAGGAATTTTGCACATAAATTAAACCCTTATAACTTTGTGGTATGATTGTATTACGGGTTGACCTAAATTTCCATTATTGTTGATCTCTCCAATGGGTTTAACTACCTAACTTAGGACCATGTTGATAAATTATTCACATATGTATTCAAAAAAAATTATCCAAGAAAATATCATTCCATTATGGTGTTTTAATTCATAATTAGATGGGTTTAAATTTGAATGACATGAAATAGAGAAATATCAAGATGGTGATAGATAATATTTATCCTTAGATTTGTTCTTATTATTTATATTTTTCTAATCATTTTTTTGTTGAGGAATAGGCTCCTTGAATAAATCATTTCTTGAAGTGGTTAATGAACTAAAATACTATCAAGACAAGAAAATTATAAATAATAAAATATTATGAACACAAACAATATTTATTCATATTTAAGGAGTTCAAATAATTATAAACCATGCATAGATAATTCTCAACTCAAAATAGGAGTTGACATTGAAAATTTACAACTCTAAAAATAATAAAACTCAGTCTAGTATTTTTAGTATGTTTCACATGCAAGTATGTGTAGCTCTAAAAATATCTAAAATTAAAATAAACTTTTAAATTAAACTATCAGATGAATCTCAACTGAAGTTGAAGTCTAGTTAAAAAAATGGATAATTTCTAAATTTATAAAATAACCCAAAAATAAAGTTAAAAGATAGTTTCAGACCCTCATATGGTCACATTTAGCCTCTAGTAATATTAAAAAACCATCCCATAACTAAAAATGTTGGATTTGTAAGAAAAAATATTTTTTAGTCAATCATGTTGGCATTAATATGGGCTCAAACAAAGTAGTGGATCAAAATTTATGGCCTCAAGAAGTTCAACCTCTTCTTTTGCATCATTCTTCTTTGGTCAAAAACAACTCAGCTCCTACAAGTTGCTTTGATTGTACTACTAAAATTTATTCCTATGAATCTTCGTTATCTCCCATTATTTAATCCAAATGTTGTCTTCTAGCCATAATCCCTCCCACTATACTAAATACCTATCATAGCTTCCTTTCCTTGTGTTTACCATCTTCTTATCCAAAACTTGTATTATCTTTTCTTTCTTCTTCTTTGCCACTTATTGCTTCCATTCTACTTCTTCATATTATTTACCTTTACCATATTATCTATGGAAATCATATAAATCTAAAACATTAAATATTATAGAGATAATAAAATTTTGTGGTAAACTCACCTCATAAGCATTGTCATTTATTTTATTCACAATTCTGCATGGTCTGATTTTATTGTACTTCATATTGTTATATGGGCCTTCCATTAATATCTCCTTTGAGAAGTGAAACATTAGTAAAACTCTTTAAAATATTTATGATCTTCTTATTTCATCTACTACTTATTTATACTTCTCATTACTTGCAATTATCTTTTTACGTATTCTTATAAATTTGTATATATTCTAAAAATGCTTCTTCATCATCACTAGATCATTCTACAGTTGGTTATTTTACCAAATCTAAAACACTCATATGATTTCTCCTATTAATAATATGAAATGATGATTTTCCTATTGATCTATGCACTAAACTATTATATGTAAACTCATATTTTGGTAAATCCAAATCCCATTTTTTGGACTTCTCTCCAACTATGCATCTCCATTAATTTCCGAAGGTCAGGTTTACAATTTTTTTTGTCCATTTGTTTGGGGATGGTATGCACTACTAGATTTTAACTTAGTACCCATCTTCCTCCACAAAGTCCTCCAAAAATGACTTAGAATATTTGTGTCCCTATCTGATGTAATAGTTTTTGGAACACCATGAAATTTCATAATATATTTAAAAAATAATTATGCAACTCTAGTGGAATCATTGGTTTTCTTAGATGTAATAAAATGAACCATCCTAGAAAAATTGACTATAACATAAACAACTTCAGCATTACCTCTCTATGTTTTTGATAATCCCAAAACAAAATCCATACACAAATCTATTCATGGTCCTCTTATAACTAGTAATGGCATGTACAACCCTTTATTTTTTACATGCCATTTTTATACTTGATATATCTTGTACATTGTGAAATATCTTATCACATCTATCTTCATCTTTGGCCGAAATTACTTTTACTCCAACAAAACTATTGTCTTTGTCTTACCAAAATGTCTAGCCAACCCACTGCTATGTAATTCTCTTATAATATTGTCTCTTAAAGATCCAATTTGATTACATAATTATTTCCCTTTGAAGAGATAACCATCCTACATAATATACTCAACATAAACACTACTTGTATCACCTATCAATATATTCCTACATTCCTCAACTACCTTACACAAATATGGATCGGTATCATATACTTCTTTAATAAATTTAAATCCAACTACGTCACTCACCATAGTAGTTATCAAAACTACTCACCTACTCAAAGCATCAAATTTATGATTTTATTTTCCTTATTTGTATTTCAACACAAAAGTATAACCCTACAAGAAAGGCATCCACCTTGGATGCATATTATTTAACTCTTCAGATCATTCACATACTTCAAATCGTCATGATCAGTAAATAGGATAAACCCAATAGGTATTAGGTAATACCTATAATGTCCTAATGCTTTTACAATGACATAAAATTCAACATCATATGTAAAATACTTTTCTCTTACCTCATTCAATTTATCACTGAAATACGCAATTGTCTTCCCTTATTGACTCAACACAACACCGATTCCCACAAATTTAGCACCAAAGTCAAACTCAAACACATTGATAAAATTTAGTAATCCTAAAATTAGATTGTCTATTATTTTCTTTTTCAATAATTCAAAGCTTTTTGTTGCTACCCTTGTCCATGCAAATTTGTTTCCTCTCATAAAATATATGTTATCAGTGCAAAAAGACTAGTAAAATTCCAACAAACTTTATTTAAAAAGTTTCTAAACCATGAAAATTATTACCTCTATGATGCTCTTTAGGATATTCCACTCAATAATTTACTCTATGTTTTCTTCATCCATTCTTACACCATGTTCTAAAACTACAAATCCAAAAACTATGAAACTATTTTATATAAACCTACACTGATTAAAATTTACATCGATCTTTTATTTTCTTAACAATTATAATATCATTCTCAAATGATGCAAGTTATCTTATTTAGTATCATCGAATATTAAAATATGTTGAAAATAAATACAACAAACTTACCACTATATTATTGTAGCATTATGCTCATCACCCTTGTAAATTTGATGGGTGCATTAGAAAACCAAATGGCATTACAATTCACTCATATAAACCATATCTAGTCTTGAACGTCATTTTCCACTCATCTCTTTCACAAATTTGAATTTGATAGTAACCACTCTATAGATCAATCTTGGTAACATATTTTGATCCTATAAGAACATCTATATTATCATCTAAATGAGGTATATGAAATCTATACTTTATGTAATTTTATTGATTTATCTACTATCCACATATAAATTGTACCCTCCATAGTTATTTTGAGTTAGCAATGCTGGATTAACACATGGACTCATGCTCTCCCTTACTACACCCTTCCTCACCAATTTAGTAACCTTCTTATTCAATCTTGTATCTGATAGACTTATCCTTTAAGTTGTTTGACTAGGTAGATTTGATCTTAAAATCAAATCAACATGATGTTGAATATATCTATTTGGTGGTAAACCATCTATTAACTCATTAGATGTAACATATACATATCCTTTCAACACTACTACTTCTTCTTCTGCTATTATTGTCACTTTTGTAGCTTCTTTCTTTGCTATTAGTGCATAGTAGTAACATGTCATCTTCATGTCTTTGATAAATTATTTTGTAGTCAACATGATTTTAGCATGACCTTAATCATTAAGAGATAACAAAACTACCATCATACACCCTTTTCAAAAACTATATGTGTTCTTTGCTCTATCATGAATTATTTTTCTATCAAACTACCATGGCCTTCCCAATAATACATGGCATCCATCCATTGGTATAACATCACACCATATTTCATATTTATATGTTTTACTTACATAATACTTAATTAAATACCATTTAGGTACTATAACATCATTCCCTTTCTTAAAGCATGAAATTTGATAAGGAGTAGAATGTTTTTCACATTAAAAACTTAGTTTATCAATCATATCTTTAGAAACCATATTTTCACAACTACCACCATATATAATTACCTTGCATATGTTACCTATTAAAATAAACCTTGTTCAAAATATATTATTTTGTAGTCATACATCACCACCTTCTATATTTTGTGCATATTCTTTCTTTGGAATAATCATTGTTCTTCTCATCATGATATTTTGTCCAATATCTATTGGTGCCACTTCAGTATTTTGCTCCTTTATTTCATCTTATACTAGATTAACTCTTGGGAGATCCTCTTTCCTCCTTTCTTGATCTTGATAGTGTGGACACTAAAATGATTTATTGCATTCTTTTCCACATCTATAACAAACATATGTCATGTGTTGAATTGGAAACCATCCTCTACCACCACCATATATTTGTCCTCTCTGAAATGCTCTTTATTTTTCTTTTTAATTTCAAATACCTTGTCTATTATCTTCTTGTCTTTATATACCACATGATTATTCTCCTCTAGTGGTGTTAAATCCACCTTTATTTGTATTAAATACACCTCAACCCCTTATTGGAGTACATTATCCTCTTCATGGCCTAGTAGATGTTCTTATGAAATTCTATCTATTTTATTTTTCTTCTACCTTCAAAGATAACTAATAATATTCCTCCATAGAAAGTATTCCGTGCATGATTAATTCATATCTAATATAAAACTTCATGCTATTTACATACCTTCTTGCCATATGATGTTCTATATCATCATGCTCCATGTGTATGGAAAACTTATAGAACTCATTTGTATACCCTTGTAAACTATTATCTTTCTATCTTAAATTTTAAAATCTTATGTATATGGTTTTTGAATAATCCACAAAAAAAATTGTATCCCTCAACTTATTCTCCATATTTTCTTTGAGTTGATCGTCTCTTTACCTTTTCTCTATCTTTCTTTCTACTGATGATCCCACCAAATCATTGCATGAACCTTTAATTTTGTGCATGAAAAATTAACCTTCTTATCTTATATCATAGTTATCCTTTAAAAAAACGTCCCCTTATCATTCATCTAATCTGTCAATTCCCCTGGTTTTAAATTTACACTATAATTTACAATGTCAACTTTGATTATTTCATTATAAATCTCTAACAATACTCTATGGTAGTTGTTATTATTGCTCTTCTCATAAAATCTATACTTCATGATCTATGTATTCCTATACATCATATTTTGTTCTCTTTTGTCATTGGTTTTCAATAATCTTATTTAATTATTCTACTTGACTCTACAACTCATGCATAGTATGTTTTATATGCATGAACTTTCCCTACCCTCTCGCCATATCTTAGACATCAAAGATTTGAAATGGATATGATAATAAATAATCAACGAACATACTATAAAGATAATAAAAGGATGAATAGACAAGATTCAAAATAATAACCAGTATTAATTCATATTTAATGAATTAAAATAATTACAAACCATGCATAAATAAACCTCAAATCAGAATTGGAGTTGTCATGTAAAATTCAAATATACAAAAATAAAATCTAAAAATAATAAAACTCAACATGTTATTTTTAATAGATTCTATTTTAAGTATGTTTTGGATGCAAGAACACACATATTTAAAAATATAAAAACATAAACTAAACTCTAAAATTAACCTATGAGATGAATTTATATTAATGTTCAAGCTTGGTTACAAAAACAAATAATTTATAAATTTATAAAAAGAAAAACCCAAAAATAAAATTAAATAATAACTTTAGACCCTTAGATGGTCACGTTTGGCCTCCAAAAAATATTTAAAATGTCACATAATTGACAAGCTAGTAATGGCATCATTGAACATTTTAATCTGATCATTTTAGCATGAAGATGAGTTCAGATAGAGCTACAGATCAAAATTTATGGCCTCATGAAATTTTTCTTCCTTGTCCTCATCAATGATGATCACAACGATTGAAGTGTTGAGTAGGAAAAATCTCAATCACAAAACTATATTGATGAGAACTACATTCCTCATTGTAAATTCCATGTATATGATTATTAATTTCATATTTTGTAGAATCACAGATATAATAAATCGTTTCCCTACCTTTATCCTTATAATAATCTTTATTGCTTTAGGTGCTAACGTCAGATACATCCTTTTTGACATTCTTGTTGAGATAATAAATTATGACATTCTTTTTGATTTCACTACTATTGTCATCACAATTTGATGATATATTTGTGTGGGAGGTAAGATACCATCCAAGCCACTTTTTAATACCCACATTATAAGAGGTAGGCTCATGCTTGATGATATCAATGCAAACATTATGCCTTAGTTCTAGGGTAAAGATATCGAAGAGATTATTGTCATTGAGACTTTTTCTACAAGATTCATAAACCAATTTATATAGAAAAACAATGTAAAAGTTACACCAAATCTTAGAATATGTCATAGAGTGAGTGACTAATACCATGGTTAAACTAATTTGAGATGTTGAAAAAATAAACAAAATTATCCACAAGAAATTGAAAGCTAATGATATAACTCATAAGTAAATTTTGAAAAATAAAAACCAAGGATTTGTCTTGTATGTACGAACGAAGATATTAACCATAACTTCATGACTATGTCCCAAAATCCATTCACCATCATGAATGTGATTATATACTCCAAATGATAACATCTTCATTTTAGGTAAACTGATGGAATTTTGGCTAAAAAGAAGGAAGGGGTATAGCTCACACATGAGGGACAAAAGGGTTGATATAAACATCTTCTTATGAATGGGTAATGTTAAGATAATTATGACTACTCTCACGGAATCATTTTGATCTACATACTATTTATCATAGTTGATATCTTCATATCACTATGTATGCTAAGAACAACCCAAATGTGGTATACTATAAAGATGCTGGTGAAAATGGGCATCTAGATAAGCATTGAAGGTTAACACCCAGAATAGTTTGAACAAAAAAAGGGTCTTAATTATGTCATCTAGATGATAGTGGTTTAGGAGGATAAAATACATTTCACAAATGTTGAGCATCATAGTATGGATATAAGGAATCACTATGACTAAAATAGATATTGCATTAGTGTGAGGAGCATAAACTTAGAAGTAAATAGTGTAAGGAGGGGACAAGGTGAAGGTCACATGTTGTGAAACATGCTCCATGTATGAATTCTAAAAATCTAATGTATGATCATGATGTAGATTGAGATTTATGAATGAAAAGGCAAATAAGTTTTATTCAAATGAGAATAAGTACAAACACTCAAATTCTACTAGGTGCTAGATCGATCAATTGAGATTGAATTAATGTGCCTCTTAAGAGTATATAATTGTTGAGGGTGAATGTTAATGGCCCAAATTAAACTCAACAACCCATCCCTGATAGTGCATAATTCCTCCTAACTATTCTCTATGGGAGGAACTCCCTTTGAATGAGTGGGGGAAAGCTAGGTTATCTCAAGTTTGATAAACCATAGCTCGGATGATGTCTTTTGCATTTTTAAAACTACCACTCTTACTTAATAGAAAATTTAAGATGGTGATTTCCATACCACTATGTAACAATTAAGTGTAACTCTATATTTTTTCATTTTTGTTCTAAAATTGTTAACTCCTATTCTTAATTCATCTCAAGAGGTTCAAACTAAATGTGTTGAAAATGTTGCCTAAACCCACTATCTATTTTGCTGATTTGTAAAGACTTAAAAGCCAAGAAGACAACAACTACAGTATAAAAACCAAATGAATAATAAACTAAGCAATATAATAAAATCATTTGTTACACCTGGTACTCTATCAATATTCATTGATAATAAGACGTTGAAATGAAATTATAAATTATAAATGAAATACTTGTTATTCCAGGAAAGAAAGTATGATTTATAAATTAAGTATTATCCATTTTTTAAAATAAAATGTAATCTAGTGATTTTGAGGACAAAATGTAAACTTAATCCTATATATCGTGTAACCCTAACAATTTATGAATTTAAAAAATGTGTCACCTTGAAATCAAGTTGTGCTCAATCAAACTCCTAATGATGCTAAAGATATAACATAGCTATTCCATGTTTGTTTCGATGAGATAGAAATGGAAAGGGATCCGTAATCTAAAACGGATGTGGTGTGGTACCTCAAGGTATTCCTTTCTAGTTCAATGCTCAGAACAACCCACAGAGAGGGACAAAAGCACATGAATAATGACGACTGCGAGTATGATGAGTACAACCATTGGTCCCAAAAAAGGGAAGCGCGTCACGCGAGTGGATCAATAGTAATGCTTGAAAAATTAAAGAAACAATAAAAACGTAGCCATAGAAATAAGATAATAAATAGACTAAGCAATGATAGATCTGATAACAAGTCAGTGAACAAAAGACAATGAATAAAGTAATTGAGGGTAAATGGATGGAAATAGAGGCAATTGGAAGCCTTAATATATCCATAAAGAGTCATTTACGGTTGTTTAAAATTTTAATGGATCCCTAGACAATGACAAACAAGGAAGTGAGGCCATGCAAATGATTATTGAGAAAATGGTTAACTAGGCCAAAGTTTTTTCGAAAAAACTGTAGCGAGGTCACATAAATGAGGTACAAAGGGATAATAGATGGGTGGAACAAAAGGCTATTAGTGTTGTTTTATATCGCTAAAGTGTTTCCTGGGCATACTTGTGATTGATAAGTGTAATAAATGATATAAAATGTTACACTGTAATTATTGATTTTTAGAAATTAAAGAAATGGTTATTTTAATTTAATTTATATATTTAAAATTAATGATAATTTTATATTTTGAAATTTCCCTTAATACGAAATTAAGGTGAAATTATTTTTCTTTTTATAAGATTTAAATAACTCTCTTTAAGTATTCACAGTTTATAAGAAGCAGATATGCTTAGCTAATTTCTTTATAAGATTTAAATAACTCTCTTTTAAGTATTTACAGTTTATAAGAAGCAGATATGCTTAGCTAATTTCTATACAAAAATGTTTGAACTTTATTAGCATCTGACCAGAAATGAAGTCCACAACGCTCTGCACTTGAAAGATTTCTGCACTCAATGCTCTTGTTTATTTTTTAAGATTAAATTAGAAATTCCATCATGATAAAATTGAATATGATGAAATACGAAAAACATGGAAGAATTAATTGTTTCACACATTTTCTAATCAATTCAATGCATATTTTTTTATTTTCTGGGTTCTTTTTCGATACTTTACATTATAATTTTCTGACCCCATTAAGCAATTATCGCTTTCATGAAATATTTTCTACATATGTTCGAAACAATGTTATCGTTACTTTCTACCGTCTGTCCTTCCAAATAATTTTCATAATGCCATAAGGAAAGATTAGTGGAAAGACATTTCAAAATAGTTAAAAAATGATAATGAAAGACAAAATTGAGCAAGAAAATAAACAAAGAAAACAAGAACTCAAATCCAAAACTCAGAAAGCTATTGCAATCTTGAAAATAATTTTTTTATTGGTCTTCTTTTTCCTTGCCTTACAATGCTGCGCCGAAGGCGTCTATAAATAGATTTTGAATCCAAAAATAACTGAAACTAAACTGATTGCTTAACTGCTCATTAACTAATCTTCTAACTGCTTAACTAACTGATTGTTAACTACTTGAACTAATTGATCTCTAACTGTCAATTAACTACTGTGCATGCATGCGTAGGAGGGAGGTGGAACAAGCAGTTAAGTTGTGGATGGAGAAATTATCTCTTGTAAATCTTTAGTTTTCTAACACTCCCCCTTAATTTCCACCACTAACAACTTCAGCATTTACAATGCCTAAATTTTGTCTTAAATAATCAAAGGTCTCCTTTGCTATTGCCTTTGTGAATATATCTACCAATTGATCTTCAGATCTACAGAATTCTAGATGGACTTCTCCATTGTTGACTAACTCTCTGATAAAGTGAAATCTTGTATCAATGTGCTTTCTCCTCTTGTGAAAAACATGATTTTTTGATAATGCAATCGCTGATTTGTTGTCACAAAAGATTGGTGTTGACTCCTTTTGTGCTTGTAATAAATCTGTCAATATTCTTCTCATCCAAGTTGCTTGACATGTTGTTGATGTGGCTGCTACATACTCTACTTCAGCTGATCAAAGTGTCACTATAGATTGTTTTTTGGATGCCCATGTGACCACACCTGTGCCTAAAAGAAAGGCATGCCCAAAAGTACTCTCCCTGTCATCAACGCTACCTGCAAAATCACTATCAGTAAAACCAATCAAACTAAAATCATTAGTTGTGGAATATAAAATTCTATATTCTGTAGTTCATGCCACATATCTCAATATCTTTTTTTCAACTTGTCAATGTGAGTCTTTCACTGACTCCATAAATCTTGAGATTAAACTAACCCCATACGTGATATCTGGTCTTGTAGCTGTAAGATACATCAAACTACCAACTAGTCTTTTGAATGTTATAGAATCAACATTAGACCCTTTGTCTTCTTTGCTAAGTTTGGTCCCTGTAGCAACTAGTGTGGGTGTTGGTTTACAATTTAGTATCTTAAATCTCCTTAACACATCTTTTGCATATTTAGTTTGACAGATAATTTTTTTCTCTGATTGTACAATTTTTATGCCCAAAAAGTACTTCATTAATCTCAAATCTGTCATTTCAAATTATTTTATCGTTGCTGATTTAAATGTTGCTATAGACAATTTTTTAGTGAAAATCAAATCATCAACATACAAACGCATAATCAAAATCTGACCTTCTTTATTGACTTTTGTGTACAAAGTAGGCTCACTATTGCTTATGTTGAATCCATTATTTGTCATGTATGAGTCAATCCTGCTATACCAAGCTCTTGGTGCTTGCTTGAAACCATAAAAGGCCTTCTTCAATCTATAGACTGTTTCTTCATGCCCTTGCAGTTTATACCCTGTGGGCTATTTCACATACACTTTTTCATCTAGAAAACCATTCAAGAAGCTGATTTTACATCCATTTGATATACATACAAATTATTTTGACCAGCTATTGATAGAACCATTCTAACAGTATCCAGTCTAGCAACTAGAGTAAATATTTCATTATAATCAACTCCATGTTCTTGTGCAAAACCTTTTGCTACTAACCTTGCCTTGTGCTTTTCAACATTTCTATTTGCATCAAATTTAGTCTTATAAACCCATTTGACTCCTATACAATCCTTACCTTTAGATAGATTAGTTAGATCCCACGTTTGATTTCTTTCAATGGCATTCATCTCTTTATCCATTGCTTTTATCCAATGTTCCTCATTAATTGTTTCTTCATAATACATAGGATCATGAGTGAAAAGAGAAAAATTTGAAACCAAATCTAATTTCTCTTCTTCTTGATTATAAATCTCATTCAAGTTTTTCATTTTCTTACCTTTAAATCTTGGTCTTAAAGTAGCAAGACTTGAATCTGATTCATCACTTGTGAATTTGGACTAGGATGGCATGCATGACCAGATGATTCTCCTTGTTCATACCTCGTAGGTGTTCTTATTGGAGTGCTTGTTCTTTCTTGTGGAGAGCATTGACCACCTTGCAAATTTTGTTCTTCAGATTCTTCTTCATTCTGTGGAATTGGTGCTCCAATTATGATGGTGCTACCATCCCATGCTTCTTCTTCATTAAATTCAACATCTCTGCTAATAATCACTTGCTTCGAAATGGGGTTATACAACTTATAAGCCTTTTATTCTTCACTATAGCCAATAAAAATGCATTTCTTACCTCTATCATCAAGTTTTCTTTTCAATTTAGATGGTATACGAGAATATGCTATACAACCAAAAAATTTGAAATGATGTACACTATGTTTCTTACAACTCCACGCTTTTTGTGGAATTCACTTTGACACTCTTTGTTGGGATTCTATTCAAAATATACACTGCACATGCTACTACTTTTGCCCAATATTCATTTTACAAGTGTTTGGCTTTCAACATGCTTCTAGCCATCTCCATGATTGTTTTATTCTTCCTTTCTGCTACATCATTTTGCTATGGTGTGTACCTTGTAGCCAATTGCCTTTTGATGCCATGATATCTGCAAAAATCTTCAAATTGATTAGACATATATTCACCTACTCTATCTGATCTAAATACCTTGATATAGTGGCCACTCTACTTTTCAACCATTACCTTGAATTCTTTAAATTTTTCAAAGGCTTCAGACTTATTTTTGAGAAAATAAATCCATGTCTTTCTGCTAAAGTTATCAATGAAGGTTAGAAAATAAGTACTACCTCCAAATGATGGACTTTACATTGGTCCACATAAATCACTATGGACTAGCTCCAATATTACATTTGCTCTATATGACGGTCCTACTGGAAAGCTCTCTCTATGCTGTTTTGCCAGAATACAATTGTCACATGAACTTCTTGGCTTTTCTATTGGTGGTAATCCCTTCACCATATTTTTCTTTTGTAACAAATTAAAACCTCCAAAATATAAGTGTCCATATCTTAAGTGCCATAGCCATGATTGGTCTAGCTGCATGGATTTGTAGTGGGCTTCCTCTTCTCCTTGGATGCATTGAATTTGAAAAGGAAACATCCAATTCTTGGTCATCTCCACTTTTCCTATCAACCTGTCACTTGGAGACTTGTCCAATATTGTGCAAACATTATCTATAAAAGATACACTGTAACTTTTTTGTACTAACTGTCCAATGCTCATAATATTATGCTTTAGTCCAAGTACAAAATAAACATTAGGTATAAACCTTCTTTCACTATTTTCTGCCAAAACATTTATTACACCTTTACCCATTACATCCACTTTGATATCATTTCCTAATTTCACTTTGGATCTTATAGAATCATCAAGACTAGCAAAAAATTCTTTATTCCCTGTCATATGATTACTGCATCCACTATCTAAGAACCAAATATCTCTAGCTTTTTCTTGAGTAACATGACAAGTGAGAATAAGCTAGATTCACCTGTATAATTAGCATTCTACTTGTCCACATATCCTTGTTTTCCTCTGCAGTCACTTGCATAATGTCCAATTTTTTTGCAATAATAACATTAAATATTAGATTTATCAAACCTCTGTGAACTTTGCTGGAAGTGATTGTTGCCACGTCCTTTACTGCTATAGTTTTGATTACTTTGTTCAACTTGATCTGGATTGTTCCTTCTAGTTCTGCCTCTGCCTCTTCCTCTGAAGATTGACCTTGCTCTTCCTCTTCCTCTGCCAAATGATACCTGTGACTTGAAATCATTCTCAAGAGAAGTGTTGTTATTCCTATTCATTCTAGATTCATGTGTTAACAAGGAACCCATTAATTCATTTACTGATAACTATTTTAAATCTTTGGTTTCCTCAATAGCTACAACTATTGCCTCAAATTTACTAGGTAAACTCTTGAGTATTTTTTCTATGATCTTCTGATCCGTTATAGTTTCTCCATTAGATCTAATTTGATTCACTATATTCAACACTTGACCCATAAACTGGTCTATAGATTATGAATCATTCTTTTGCAAATTTTCAAAACTTTGCCTAAGAGATTGCAATTTAGAAATTTTTACCTTTGTATTACCTTTATAGGTAGTCTCGAAGATTTTTCATGCCTCTCTGGATCTCGTTACTACTGCTACTCTAGAAAAAATTGATTCATCCAGTCCCTATTGGATTATAAATAAAGCTTTTGCACCTTTTTTTCTATTTTCTTTAAGCTCGTCCTTTTGTGCTCGAGTTAATGCCAGATGGGCTGCCTCATCCTACGATTCTACAAAACTACTTTATACCAAATCCCAAACTTTTTGTGAGCAAAACAAAGTTTTTATCTTAATTGCCCAAAAATTGTAATTATTACTAGTAAAAATGGGAATTTGAGGTTGAGAAATAATGTTATTCATTGCCATGTCTCACGCTGAAATGACTAAATCATACTTCTTCACTATGCTTCTTCCATGATCTGACATTATTTTTTTTTACTCCACGAGCCGGGCGCTACGTTTCAACGGCTCAGCTGGTTCTTTTATTCCACGTTGGTTGGGCGCTTGTCTTTGACTTCCCCTGCAGTCTGTGTATCTCAAAATGCTACAGAAGGCTAGCTAAAGGTTTTGTCTGGTCTGCTATTTCAAAACAAAGTCGCCGACATTGGTGCGTCTGTCGAGGTCGGTCAGGTAAATGGTGTCGACGTCGGTTGGGTTGCCAATGTCGGTCGCGCTCCCTGCTAGCTCACCTTCACGCATTGGACTGCGACTGCTGTGCTTCACTATTTTCTAATCTGTGCTTTTCTAGACTTTTGCTGTGTGATTTTTTTGACTTCTGCTGCGATCTTTTTCTTTTTTACTGGGCACCTCACTTGCTAGCTTTTTCTTCTACTGCGAATGGGCTATATGGTTGCGCTAAGATCTGTTGATCTTATTCTCTTGCCTAGATCAACCTAAAGCTTTCAAACTTGTGCTCTGATACTAGTTTGAAAGACAAAATTGAGCAAGAAAACAGACAAAGAAAACAAGAACTCAAACCCAGAACTCAGAAAGCTACTGCAATCTTGAAAATAATTTTTTTATTGATCTTCTTTATCCTTTCCTTACAATGTTGTGCCCAAGGGGTCTATAAATAGATTTTGAATCGAAAAATAACTGAAACTAAACTGATTGCTTAACTAATCTTCTAACTGCTTAACTAACTGATTGTTAACTACTTGAACTAACTAATCTCTAACTGTCAGTTAACTGCTGTCCATGCATGCATAGGAGGGAGGTGGAACAAGCAGTTAAGTTGTGGACGGAGAAATTATATCCAGTAAATCTTTAGTTTTCTAACATATAAGAGTATTAATAATTTTGAAGGATGAATTGTATATTTTTAGTTGAAACATGTTTCAGTTTTATATAAAACTGCTTGTATTTGCATACCAGAGCTGTGTTTGCTGGTCAGCCTCAATTAGTTTTCGTTTGTATGGGTGTTTCCTGCAATCTCCCGTTGATTGATGTCTTGGGCTGTTGTTGTTGGCATATTGATTGGGTGAGGGGATATAGAAATAAGGATGATCGACAGCAGCACAAATAGGCAGTTGACAATCTCCAAGCGCAGAGGTTGCCTGTTGAAAGGGTAGCATGAACTGTAGTGCTGTGTGAGGCAGAACTGAGTTGCCCCATCGAAGGGAAACTCTATGAGTATCCCAACTGTAGTGCAGTTAATTTTAAAAACTCCCAGTCTCATGTTCTTATGGAAATTAAATTTCACCAAATGTTTTCATTAATGTTACCCAAAATATATCCCATTTGGTCAATGTTGGGGCTAACATATCTTTTCTTGTTCTGCATTTATAACATTTTTGAGAAATTTTACGAAGCTTGAAACAGCACAGAAATAAACCTTCAACAAGGAAATTCTACAACTGTTAGCAGCAAAAAACTGAAACCACAAATTTCTAGAAATTATGGTCTGGACAAGATTTTATTTTTTATTCAAATTATGTTTATGTTGTGTCATCATCTGTAGCTTTGCGGCGGGCAATTTATATTCAAAGCCTAATATTAACTTTAACCAAAAAATTTGATCAATTTAAAAGTTTATTAACATTATGTTACAAAGTTATTGGTAAAAAAATTGATTGGAATGCATTTATAAGAATCTTTTTCATCTTAAAAAACATAAATAATAAATCATACGAATATTATAAAACAAAGCTGTAGAAAATCACACTTATACTTTTGCTACATTCATATTTTGTAGATTTTCAAAGGTTAACAACGTAACACGTAGCTAATTCAATTCTGAGCCGGTTTATTTTATATATAGTATTTCATCTGTTTGATGCTCCTGAAATCAAACGTTTAATACCTTTGACTAAAAATAAACTCTCCCTAGGTTTTCCGTATTTTAGACACAATTTTAAAATTGTATCAACGGTTTGAGAGTGGCTTATGGAAGGACGGACATTAATTATTTTTTAGTCATTGATACATGATAAATTTAGTAGTATTTACGTTAAATGGGTTCTATGTTAATGAAAAAATTGCGTGTGTATGTTACAATGTTTTTGGCCTATGATATGTGAAATTGTCTTTTTTTAATACAATTTTTAAAAAAATAAAATTTGTTCTTTCTTTCGTTATTTGGCATTTAAAAAAATAAATTCTTTGACCTCTATATATATATATATCCCTCTACTTTTTAGACTACCTCAAATTTTCCATATTAAATTTTTTCTATTTTAAACTTCTTCTTTCAGAAATTAGCTTAATAGGCCTATCTTATTAGATATGAGGATTTTCAGAAGCTTGTTGTAAGAGGATCTTGTAATTATTTTAAGCCACATAATAGAAAATGAGAACAATGTATTGACGATTATGTTAGTAGGAAGGCAACTTTTAATGTGACATCATCTTTATTAACATAGGTATTATGATATATTGCACTTATATGTATCCAATGATCAAACCTTTTTGCATTTGAGATTAAGTTTTAAAATAGATATGAGAATTCTAAAGTTGTCAAAAAAAATCCAATATGATTCGACATATCTGAATTGAGAAAGAAAACCATTTTTAAAAAGTTATTGCATAGGAATTTATAATTCAAAAATATATTAAAAATATTTACGAAAAAGAAGAGAGAATGATAGAGAAAAAATAATCAGCAACAACCATTTAAACATTATGTTAAGAGTGAGATGAATTCCATTGTGACATGATCCCTTTCATATACAAATCAAATGTATATTGAAGTAGTTTTACATTGGAAGCTTTATTATTATTATAAGTCCTGAAGGGTATATTTATGTGATCATTTTTCTCTAACTTGCGATTAAATTTAGACCTCTCGACCAATCAAATGTAATCATTTGACAAGATTTAAAATATGTAAATTTATATCATAGTTAAGTTGCAAGATTTTTAATTGATACTATAAAAAATATTATTTTTTTGTGGACTGATTGGTTGAAAAGTTTGTATGTTATTATTGGGCCTTCACATGGATCCAGACAATTAAAACATTTTTTTTTTAAAATGACATGTATGCGTGGATCTACATGAAATCGTTAACTTATTAATTTCCTCTCTAATGTGATTCCACTATTCCATGGGTGATGTGTTTTGATTATTACTATCGTGATTGGCACTATTCTTTCTTACTTGCATTATTGAATGGCACTATTATTGATTGCTTTGGTGGCATGGGGAAATTTTACCATGATAGAAAAAGAAAAGGAATGTCAAAAATAGAATCTACCTTCTTCTAGAAGCTTATCTTAGTGAGGAGACAAGTTATACTATTCCTTATTAGTATTTCATTTTTCCCTTTGACTTTTCATGAGGGATGGCACCAACTTTGTTGTGTGACCTTTATCCTTAGCAAATCATGACCCATGTGAGGAATGTGGATTGACATTTATTTATTCCCCACTTTTCCTTCTTTGTCTTTACCTACCAAGTGGAGGGGGATGAATTCTTGTGAGGGGTAGATGCTTTCTTGTTTTATTTTTCAGTTTTTATCTATATATTGATTTGAAGTCCTCTTTATAATTTCATAGTGCCTTTATTCATTTTTACCTCCAAGGAATGTTAATAAGGTGTTTAAGAGAGGTTATTGTGAGGAGTGTAATTGGTAGGCTTGTATGCCTCATTTGAAGTTAGCTTGTTGTTAAGATTTATTGTTAAGGAGAATGTTGTAATAAATTGTAAGGATGTTATGTTGAAATAATGTATGAAAGGGTATTTTGATTTTCATCTCCAGTTGTTCAAGAGTGATATTTCCTATTATTCTTTTCCTTATTTGAGTTATCTTGTGAGGTTGTGGTTAGGATACACCAAGTGGTATCAGGGCAAGTTATGATTCATGTACAAACATTTTGAGAAGAATTTATGCGAGTAAGTAAGAGTGTTTTTCTTGTTACATTTATGTTAAAAACACTAGCAAGAGGATGATATGGTCAAGTGAGTATATATATGCAAGAGTTACTAGGGGAAGTGACACATTTTTCCACCACATTCACTAATCAATGGAGAAGGTAAATAGGAGATGATACTAAAGAAGAACTAATTCATGGATAAGAATTTTACTATGAACCCAAGCCACTATCAATAGAGGAAAGGATGATCATATCTTTAAAAGGAAGCGATGAAAGAGTTAAAGTGGAGGTTCCAGAAAATGGGGTGTAGTTTACAACCAAAGGAGTTGGTTGATTGGATAAATAGCATGGAAAAAAAATTTGATTGGAAGACCATGCCAGAAGAAAGGAAGGTGAAGTTTGCATGTACCAAGTTGTAATGTCATGCCATGATTTGGTGGGATCATTTAAAAAATTAAATATAAAGGAATAACAAGAAAAGGATTAGCATTTGGAGTAAAATGAAGAAGAATATTAGAGAGAAGTTACTTCTTATAGATTATTCACAAACCCTCTATAGAAGATTTTAGAATTTGAAGCAGATGGAGCATATTGTATAAGAGTAAATAGATGAGTTCTATGAGGTATCCATAATATTGGAGCATTAATAAATAGATGATAAAATACCAACAAGGTATTTAATGGTTTAACATTTTCCATTCAATATGAGTTGAATATGTATAAAGTACTATGTATGGAAGAGGCTTGCAAGTTAGTCTTAAAATGAGAAGAGAAGCAAAATATACAAGTTTCTAAAAGGACATTTAGTCAAAGAAGTGGAAAATCCAATCCAGTGAGAGGGAGAGGTGGTTTTAATACCATTAGAGGTGGATTTAACCCTATAAGGGAAGAACCATCATGCATTGAAGAGAGGAGAGAAGATAACAGACAAGGCTTTCAAAATCAGCAAGTAGGAAGAGGATTCCAAAGAGGATGAGGACATGGAGGTGCTATAAGCTGGTTTCCTAACCAAATCAAAGCCATAATTTGTTACATATGTGGAGAATAAATACATAAGGTAAATGAGTGTCCTCATATGCAAGAAAGGAGATCAGAGTATCATTAAAGACTGAACATGGATGAAGCTAAGCTAAAATATCAAGCTATAATGTTACAATAGAAAATGTGGGAGAAAGAATTACGATGAGAAGGACCATGATAGCTCTAAGGAAATATTTGGAATAAATCAAAGAAGGAAGTGTTGCATGGTTGTAGACAAATGTCTTTCGAACAAGATGTAGTTTAGGAGGAAAGGTATGGAAAATAATTATTGATGGTGGAAGTTGTGATAATATAGTATATAAGGAAATGGTATAGAAATTAGGATTTCATAACGAAAGTTATCCTAAAATTTAATGGTTAAAAAAAAAATAGGAGGTTACTATTGACAAAAGATATTTGGTTAGGTTTTCCATATGAAATAGTTATAAAGATAAATTGTGGTGTGACATTTTTCCCATGGATGTATGCCATGTTTTTTTAGGGATACCATGGAAATTTGATAGAATATTCATTCATTATGGGGTAAAGAATACCTACACATTTAATAAATATGGCACAAGGGTGATATTATTGCCTATCAAGGAAGGAGCAGAAGTGGAAATCCTATTATTGAAAAAATAATTATTTAATGACATGAAAGTTGTTGGTTGATATTATGCATTGATTGGATAGAATAAAGGTGGAGAAGTGGTGTAGATTATAGAAGAGGAAACAAAAGTTTTAAAATCATATGTAGATGTCATTATTGATGAAATAAAAGATGGTTTACCATGAAACAGAGACACTAAACATTCAATTGAATTGATTCCATTATCAACTCTACCTAATGAAGCATCATATAAGATGAGCCCAAAACAACATTATGAGTTAAACAAGCAAATTATTGAGTTTATGAGGAAGGGCACATTAAGGGAGAGCATGAGTCTATGTGTTGCACTATAATTATTGACACCAAGGAAGGATGGAGGATGTGTGTGGATAGTAGTGTCATGAACAAGATCACCATCAACTATATATTTCCTATACCCCAATTGGAGGACACAATGAATGTTCTTACAAGATTAAAGTATTTCACAAAGATTGATCTAAGGAGTTGATATTACTAGATCCAAATTCATGAAGGAGATGAATGGAAAATAACATTCAAGACTAAAGATGACCTATATGAGTTGTTCGTTATGCCATTCAGATTATCTATTACACCTAGCACATTCATGAGGATGATGAGCACAGCGATACAAGATTACATAGATAAGATTATGTTTGTTTGTATTGATGATATTTAGGTATTAAGTAAAATTAAAGAAAAGAATTTGAAGCATTTAAAAATGTTGTTAGAGTTATTAGGAAAGGAGAAGCTCTACACCAATTTGAAGAAGTGTAGATTTGGTATTTTTGATATTTGTAATTTCATTATATGTTGTTAGAATGGATAAAGAAAAGGTGAAGGCAATTATTGAGTGGCCTATTCCAAAGAGCATCATGGAGGTAACAAGTTTCCATGGTTTGATATCTTTTTATAGAAATTTCATTAAGAATTTTAGTAGTATTATTATACCAATATTGGATTGTATAAAAGGAAAGGAGTTTGTGTAGATAAGAGAAGCAAAAAAGGTTTTCAAATTATTGAAAATAAAGATTATATAGAAAAATATTTTAGCATTCCCTGATTTTGACAAAGTGTTTGAAGTGGATTGTGATGATTCACATGTGGGAATTAGAGATGTGCTTAGCTAAGAAGGGAAGATAATAGCATATTTTAGTGACAAGTTAAATGAGGTAAGAAATAAATATTCTATCTATGATGTTGAATGTTATGCAACTATATAAACATTGAGACATTGGAGACATTACTTGGTGCCTAAGGAGTTTATTTTATATAGTAATCGTGAGACTTTATTGTATGTGAATATTAAAAAGAGGTTGAAGAGTAGGCATGCCAAGTGGTTATATTTATTTTATGGGTACAGTTTTGTGTTGAAACATAAATCAAGAAATCATAATTATGTAGTTGATGCTTTGTGCATAAGAGTGGGATTCACAACTATTATGCTAAGTGAAGTAGTTAGATTTGATTTCCTTAGGGAGTTGTATGATACTGATCTGTATTTTAGTCAGATAGTTGAGCAAAACAAGAATCCATTATCAAGAGATGTAGGTAATATTCATGATGACTATCTTATTCAATATTATCATATTTTGAAGGGAAGAGAGTTGTGAATTCTAGTTGGGTATTTGAGAAACAATAATGTAAGACAGTTACATCGTGGAGGTTTGGTTGGCCATTTTGGCAAATTTAAGAAAATATATTTGGTGAAGGAGAAGTATTTTTGGCTGAAGATGACAATAGATGCAGCAAGATATGTTGTAAGATGCATAATATGTCATATGGCTAAGGGACATGCACGAAACACTATATTATACATGCCATTACTAGTTCCATAAGAACAATGGGCAAATGTGAGCATGGACATTGTGTTCTATTTACCAAACACACAAAGAGGTAATTTTTTTATTTTTGTTGTTGAACACAAATTTTCCAAGATGTTTTATTTCAGTGCATATAAGAAAACTAGTGATGCCACTAGAGTTGTAGAATTTTTCTTTATAGATGTTATGAGATTGTGTGATATTCCCAAGATCATTACTTCAAATAGGGATAGTTTTTAATTCATTTTTTAAGGATTTTGTAGAATAAATTAGGTATAAAAAAATAATTTAATTGTGCATATCATCCATAGATAAATGGAAAAATAAATGTTGCAAATAGAAGATTGTGGAATTTGTTTAGATGAAATGTTGGATAAAAACCTAAGCAATGGAATTTAGCTTTACCATAAGCTGAGTATGCATATAATAGTATAGTGAACATGCCAATAAGAAACACATTGTTTCAGGTGGTTTATGGAAAAAATGCAGGTAAAGTATTAAAATTGGTACATTTTCTAGTTACTAAGAGAGTAAGTGATAATATTGATAATTTTGAAGAGCATATACATTCATTTCAAGAAGAAGTGGGGAAAACGTTATAAGATAGTAATGGGAAGTACAAGATTGCAATTGATCTTAAGTGGAGATCAAAATGCTTTGAACAAGAAGATTTAGTGATGAATTATTTGAGGAAAGAGATATTTTCTGTAGGAGCCTAAAACAAGTTGAATTATAAGAAGATCAGTCCATTCAGAATTATGACAATGCCTATGAAATGAGCTTGCTAAAGGAATTTGATATCTCTCTTGTATTCAATATTTTAGATTTGTATGATTTCTATGGAGAAACAGATGCAAGAGAGGATGAATAATAAATAAAATGGAATCAATATGTTAAAAATAAGAAGGAAAATTTAGAGAAAATTTTGGACATGAGGATTGTGCACAGAAGGAAATGAAGCTACAGTAGATGCTTGTTGCCGTGGGAAGGATTGCCACATGAAGACAACACTAGGGTAATTGAGTCGGAGCTGAAGAAGATTAACAGGGAGAAATGGCAAGAGTATCATTGGAGAAATTCTTAGCAGCTGAGTGGATCTAAAGCAGAGGAGGATGATGTGGCTCCACTATTCCATTGGTGATCTATCTTGATTACTAATATTTGTTATTGGTATTATTCATGAATACTAATATTTTAGAATGGAATTATTCTATATTTTTTTGGTGGCATGCGTAGAATTTATCATAGGAAGAAAGGAAAGGGAAGGTACAAATTAGAATCCTCCTTCTTTTGGAAGCTTATGTTAGTGGGTAGACAAGTTATATTATTCTGGATTAGTATGTCCTTTTTCCTTTTGACTTTTTATGAGGGGTGGAACCAATTTTTCCATGTGAAATTTGTCCTTATCAAATCATGACCCATGTGAGGAATGTAGCATGATATTTCCTTATTCTCCACTTTTCCTTCTTTTTCCTTACCCACCCAAGTAGAGGGGGATGAATTCTTGAGTGGGGCCATTGTTTTCATGTTTTCTTTTCTCGTTTCTTTTATTTATATTGTCTTGAAGTCCTCTTTGTAATTTCATAGTGGCTTTATGCATTGTTTCCTCCATGGAAAGTTAATAAGGTGTTTAAGAGAGGTTGTATTTAGGAGTGTAAGTGGTAGGCTTGTATACCTCATTTGAAATTAGATTTTTGTTAAGATTTATTTGTAAGGATAGTGTTATGATAAAATTTAAGGATGTTATGTTTAAATAGTATATGAGAGTGTATTTTATTATCATCTCAAATTGTTGAAGAGTGATATTTCCTATTTTTCATTTCCTTATTTGAGATTTCTTGTGAGGTTATGGTTAAAATGCTTCACTATCTATGTGAATTATAGCTAGGATTGCTTCATTAATAAATATAAAAATGGGTTAATAAAATTGTCACTTATTAATTTACTATCCATACTCAATAGGTAATGAGGAGTAAACATAGTAAATGGGGAAAAGGGGTTAGTACTAGAATTTGTGCATGTCATAAATACACCATATGTGAAGTTATGCTTACATACCAATACACTAAATATGAATGGAACTCCATGTAGTTCTCTCATGACATATTGTTGTGTGTGAAATATTATTATAATGCTAGATGTTAGTGCAATCATACTGTAATTATGTAATTTAACAATGACTTGTGATATTTAAGGTGTATTCAGACTTACCTTAGGGCTACTAGGGCTATGTGGACCTAGAATTTGGAAGAATATATGTCTTTGTCTTAATGTGTCATCATATGTTCAAGTGATTTTCATGATATAATCATATAATGGGAAAATAGTTATAAAATATAGATTTATAGTGTTATTTTGGGAAATTCCTTGAATGGGAATTGTTAAAAATGTGGACAAAACTGACATGTAAATTTGATTTGATAAATGTGAGCTTTAGTGCATAAGGACTAGCTACGATTCAAATCTAGCACCTTCAATTTATTGTTGGAGTGCTCTACCAACTGAGCTACTAGCCCCTTTATGGCCAGCCCATCATCGATCTGGGTGTGGCTTATTTCTAACAAATGAAAAAAAAAATAGAATGCTTTGATTATTTTATTTAACAATAAGTAATGAATATATAAAAAAAGGGAAATGATTTTTTGGTTGAATAACCAGTAGTTTAACTACCAACCGCTATAAACGATTATAGTAACTATGACCTAATCACTATGCTAAGAAATTAGTCGCTAACCTATCGTTACAAATTGGTGAACTGTTATGTTAACAATGTAGTATAAATCTAATTTTTCCAACATTCCCCCCTTTATTACATTGTTTCTACAAACATCATAATTCCTAATAGTGGTCCCCCCTTTATTACAAACACTGTAAAAAAATCTACACTCTATGCGTAGCCTACTAACTTTCTAAGGTGGCATATCATCCTTGTGGGTTCAAGGTCTTGGTATCACCTTGGTTTTTCCTTGCAAGATTACCAAAAACCTAGAAGTGATAGGAACACTTCTCTCTGCTAACACCTTTGATGATTTCTCTAAATACAAGGATTACCACAAACCCATATAGTTTTCTGCTACAGGTTGACCATGAACCTAGAGGGTTGCAAAAGGTTTCTACTGCACTTTGGTTGTTTCTCAGATTACCACAAACCCTTTTCCAAGAACCAAGTGCTACTTTAGTGATTTTTCTCCTCACAACATTATTTTTTAGAAGGCACCAAAATGAGAAATAATGCTTAGTAATTTACTGAAAGATAAACTGCAAAACATAAAAAAAAACACACCAAATTTTTTTACCATAGCAATGGTGTGACCCCGTCGTATGTGACTCATGAGAGGATACCAGATGTCCTCCAGCCTCCAGTAAATGAAGCTGATGAACTCAGTTGATGTCTCGATAAAGCTCATATGGATGTTGTTTATGAGGGCAAAACTCTCCCATTGATACATGACTCAGGACGTTGGGTTCACCTAATAAAACATATGCATAAAAAGTTTGTTGAGTTTTGACAATATTGTATCGACAATAAACCCAAAATAATATTTACTCTAAATAACATGGCTTTTAACTCTTTTCGACTCATAAAAACTTACCTATCTTAAAACTAACTTTTTACTTTTATTATTTTTATTTTTTAAAGAGATTTTTATATTTTTATTTTATTTTAATTTAAATTTTAGATTCTTCTATAACTAGACTCTATTAATGACAGTTATAATACACAACTCTGACTTGGAAAATATTGACAAACAATAAACATAACTTGATGCTTATTCAACGTAAATAACACCACTCCAATAATGACTTATAGTATGAAAACATTTTTAAATTTTAAGGCAATACCTAAATAATGATGACTAGATTATGTTGAAACGGCTCTGTCAGGTTTGACCCCAGTTGCGTGGAACGTGAAGGACAAAACACATGGCTGCATCGTAGAGTACGGCTTGAGAAATGGTTATGTGGGCATCGCAGGTCTATATGTAATCTGATCTGAGTATATCCAAATCATTCAATTGATCCATATATGGAAGAATAATACCAGAATGATGGTCAACAGTTTTGTTGCTTGTCTCACTTCTCCTTGGAAGAATGATACCAGAATGATATAGATTATTAAACACACGATTCTATTGGTATTTGACACCACTCAAAGTCTAGACGCGTATATGACTGTATGCACCATACTACGGATTTGATTTTGGCAGAATGTGATCAACATATGAAATATTGATTGTTGAAACACAACAATACTAAATCTCAACTTAAAAAAGATGAATATAAAGTCAGATGAAAATAAAAGAATAGAATGCAGATAAAGATGACATAATTCAATGGTGTTCATAGTCGACAGCAGCTCGCTAGAAATGATAGAAGCTGGCCATAAAATACTCATCAACAGGGGCACTATAAAATGAAATGGTTGTTCCTTACAATTACATTAAACATCCATTATAGGGAAAAAAATTATAGTTCTGTAGTACCAACGAAGAAAAAAATAGAATGCTTCGATTATTTTATTCAACAACAACTAATGAATATATACAAAAGGCAAACAGTTATTTGGTTGAATAACCAACGGTTTAACTACCAACCGCTATAAAATATTGCACTAACTATGAACTAATCACTATGCGAAGAAACTGGTCGCTAACCTGTCGTAACAGATTGGTGAACTGTTATGTTAACAGTGTAATGTAAATCTAGTTTTTCCAACAATAAATTACTTATTGTTTAGTTCGAGGATGCAATCGGTAGATTCATACATTACCAGTAACAGGGATAGTCATGAATGAGTAGTCTTATCTTAAAAGAAAAGAAAACTAATATAAAAGTGTGAATCAGTCGAAGGATGAGCTTAATCTATTTGGAGTGATAAATATGAATTTTATTTATTATATTTTTTCAATGGTAAAGATCATTCTAATAGAAGGAGAGGAATACTAACTTAAATCCATGGAATTAGACATTAACTAAATGTGTATAAAGAGATGGTCACAAGTGCCTTATTTTATTATTAATTATTTATTTATGTGTTTGCATTCATTCCTTTTTTCAAGTAATGGAGAAAAACAAAAGTATTATAGTAATAGGAAAAGAGTTATCCCTGAAGTTACTTATTAAGAAAAATATTGGATGTAGACTGTGTTTAGCAATGATTTATGCAAAACTAAAATGAAACATGTATAAATTATTCTTTACTTAAAGATGGAAATATGAACGTAAATAAAATAACTTACAGATCAAATAAAAATGAAAAAACACACCTATTAAGGTATGTAAACCATTATGTTTTTTTAAAAAAAATGATCACTGGTGTTTTATGGAAAATGAAATCAATACGCAAACACACTAAGCTAAAAAATTGATTTGGATGCAATATGACTATATTCATATCTATAAAATGTGATAAATTATTTTGACAATACAATTCATTTAAACATGAAATATAAATATGGTGATCATTGTGCATATACATAACTAAGGGATAAGAAGGAGCATATACTATTTTTATTCTATTATGGAATTCTAATATTTCTCACATCCTTCTTAGTCTTATAACCCAACTCTATGTTCCATTCATTTAATATTTTCATTCCGAGAAGACATACAATAGATCTTGACACTTGTGTCGATGATATTGTCTTATTATGGATGTTATTTTCCATCACAAATTAGACTCTTTTTTGGATCTAGCAGTTTCACTTTTCTAAGTTTTTTGTTGAATCTTTGCTAGTTTCTTGGAATCTTCCACACAATTTATCACTCTTTTTCAAATGATTAAACCATAGTTCTTCATATTCATAGTGGTTATGGGAAAAATGGTGTAGTGGGAACACTATCTCGAGCTAATTCAAAGACCTCTCTATCAGTAAGTGTTGTCCATATAACTAACACTCTGAAGATGTTCTCAGAATTATAAATTTATACCCTATGTGTTAACTTGTGTGTATTAGGATACAATGTGTGATATGTAAGTACATAGATGACCTAGCTTTTAATTTAAAAATTTTCTCTCATAGAGTGCTCCTTCAATACTTCAAACATGTAGATATGTTGTCCTTATGACTTATATGAAAATATATGAAAACATGGAAGCTCTACTTTCTATAGTACTTGATTGAATACCTTTGGTAAGTTACCCTTTGAGTAACTAAGAATTTTCTTAGTGAGATATGAATGAGGATTTTACTTGTCTATATACCAATTAATATAGATAATCTATTGCATTAAAGCACTTAGATCAACCATAGGAATATGTTTCATTTGTATAATGGATGACTTTAGGTTATTGGACTCTTGCTTTGGGGTGGAAAACTTACATGGTATAGGCATCTGAGTAAGACACAAGTTTATGAGTAAATAGAAAATAGGCATAGGTCTAGATTTTATAGAGATAGATGATAATCTAGTTTATAACATTTTTAACATGATACAAGGTCTGAGTCATCAAAATAACATTGGTTAGACTAAGAGATAATAAATATGCACATAGAGATAGTGTATGCAATCCTTTCAGTAATAGAAAAGGTATAGAAGTTCAACGTACATGCATGATATGTATTTTACAAGTGATCAAAATTGAGGTGATTTATAATTCAAAAATAGTTTCTACACTCACTACTTTAATATATTTATGAAATTACTAGTTTAAAGGAAAATAAATGCATACATACGTGGGTAGAGCACACCTTGCCTTTGATTGAGCCCAACTTGAATGTTTTTCTATTGAATTAACTACAAACAAGAGCATGCTACAATGTATAATCCATGTAAATTACATGAAATCAAAAGCATTGAAATGATTTGAAAGTGCAGAAAGAAAGGTTTAGGAGTACACTTGTGTATTGATGCAACTATCATACATTTTGGCAATATCATTTGAAAAAATGTATCATATGAACAATTAGAAATGATATTAGGATAAATATAAATATGTGAAGTGGATAAATATAGATAAATAAGGATATATTGTAGGATTCATGCCCCTAAATTCGGATACAAGGTGACTTTCTACTCGAAAGTTGATATTAACTCAACTTTTTAACCCAATCATACTTATAACCTGATGAACATGAGTGAACAAGTCAACTCACACTATAAATCTAATGGTCTTGGAGAAGATATTAATTAAAACCTATAAACTTGAATTTTTTGAGTGATTATTAAGCTTGACAATAAAAAAAGTGAGCCAACTAATGTATAAGATTATCTCAATACATTCCATAAAATTCCAACCTAGTTGGTGATGATACTCCATGGAAGTGTTTGAAATCTAAAATCTAGTTTGATTTTGAAAATTCTATCTTCTCTTTGCGTAACATGGATACGTTAGATATGCCTCATGTTAAACATATGTATAACAATGGTGTCATTATATATAATTATATTAAAAATGTGTATCTAACTAACATAACTATACAATTAAACCAATTAAAAAACCTGTAGTCACCCTACATCAAAAGTATAAGATAATTGTATAATTTGTGTATGGACGATGTAGTATTTAAATGGAACATGTGTAAGTAGATATATCATTTAAGTGTGAATAATTTGATAACATTAATTCTTAATATGAATGATTTAAAAAATGGTAACATATAGCTTGTAATAATACAAGCACAATAGGTTATCAAGCACATACACAAGATCACTCAAAAGTAAAACAATAGGCAATGGTCTAAGGAGACATAAAAAAAGGTGCATGTTAAAATGTTGCTCAACCAAATGGATATGACTTAGTCAAATGTCCATAACATAAGTTATATCAGATAAATTACAATACAAAAGATATAAGCATGGATAAAGGCATGTTTAATTACATAATCTCAAATATAATAATGGAAAATGATCATAAGATGATATAACCTAGGTGAATTATGACCAATGAAGTGGATGAAACACATGTTCACATGATATGAGTAGAGGGAAGGCCCAACATCCAAAAGTGAATAGGTCATGTTTTTGTGTATTCTTGTATCATAGTCAAAATATGCATGAAACACATGTATATATTAATAAATCATATGCTATCTACCAATATGGAGTCAACAACATATATGCCAAAGAGGTAAAATAATATGTCAATGTTGTAAATAATTTTTTTAATTTTTTTATTCTTTTATCTTTTTTTTTCATTTTTAAAATATTCCAAAGAAATAAATCTCATATGATCTCATCCAATGTATGATCATAGATATAACCACATTAGTAACTTGGTTTAGTAAACTAGTGGTATTGAAAAGGATCATGTATAGGTGGAATATATGTCACTATAGAATATGTAATGATTTACCTATGTGTAATAGGATTAGGTGGTTGTGAAGAATAAATAGAAAGAATGGGGGTTCATGAAACCCATTGTCAATTTCATTTTAGTTTATTTGAAAAAGTATAATTAGGAAGATGTTTTGCTGATCCAGGTAAATTAGTATTACTGTGTATGCATGGATGTAGATTATATGTAATCTAATGTGTGTCTCTATTGCAATGAACCAATCACTATACATCATGAATCTAGTTAAAATTAAGAAATATGGACTATAATTATCATCTGGTAATGTAACTTATTATTTTTTAATATCAATAGAACCAATGTATTTGTATACATATCACATGTATCACTAGAATACAATATGTACCTTTTTGATCTATATTTATACATGTCAGTTTTTGTACCCAAATCTATTATGTGAAATTTTTAGTAAGATATATTAAATTCATATACTTTCCTTCTCTACATGCGCCTTTATTGATATCCCAATCATCCAATGGTTCCTTGGTAGAATTAGTTTGTGAAAATTCAGTCCTAGTGGAGGGTATACTAGGAAAATGACCTATTCTAGTGGTTAGCTTTTCAAAAGGTTGATGGACCACATGTTGATTATAAGGATTAGAATGGGATGTTTTAACCCTCCTAAAAGAAGTATGGGAATGAGGTCTAGATTTATCTTCTCCAAATGAAATAATTTATTGATCTTCTGAAGTTTTTTCCTTTTCCAATTCAAGGAACTATGTAAGATTTTGTATAAGAACTAAAAAACCATTACTTAGATGCCCATTTATACAATGTTAAGTGATAAAATGTTGTCCTTATACCTTTTCCATATATGTGGTGGATAATGAGAATTAAAATAAATTATCATCATTTGTTTATCCAATAGTGTATGTAGTATTTCATGTTGTCAATCTTAGTATCAATAAAACATAAGTGGATGCCTTTATATAAAGGAATATGGTTTAATTGTATGAGGTATTATATAACTATGTTGTTTTCCTTTATTCAATACTTTTATTATTCATTCTTTGGTATGCATTGGAAGTTGTGAAGAAAGTTTTTCAAGTGGTTCATGACCCTACTTAGTTTGATTTTTTGTTTTGAAATAATTGTTTATAGCATGTTTGCCTTTAAGTTGGGACATAAGTAATTTAGTTTTAGTATTGGTTAAAGTACATGCATATCCTAATATAATTTTTTAATGAATCTATAGGATTGTGAAGTGATCTCTATCTGACTGGATAAATAACCCTACTAAACATAAATTGCACTTCTAAATCGGAGGGGGTATAGTCTAAGGAGTATAAGATATTATTAAAATTGATAGCATAGTCCTAAAGGTACTTGTCCTCATTTTTTGTTAAGTCTTACAAATGTTTCAATTGTATATTTGCTATTATGTACATATGAAAATTACATAATAATACATCCTCAAGTTTTCTAAAGGGTGATGAGGAATCATTTGCAAGTGTATAAAACTATTAAATATCCTTTTGAGGTAAACTTATAAAGAAAGCTTGTAATAACAAGTTTCCATATTTAGTGTAATGTTAAAATGAGTATATATATTATCTCAAATGATTTGTTAAGATGTCCTTTGCCATAAAAGGAAGATAAAGTAGGAATGATGAAGGTGGAAGGATATGGACTGTCACAAACATATTTACTAAGGTGTTGGTCCTCTAATATATTATCATTAAAACTATCCTGATTGTCTAGGGAAATTAAAACATAAGATTGGTCATTTTGTTTTGAATATCTCCCATGGTAGTCATTAGAGATATCATATCAGTAGGAGGTATTGGAACAAAGATTAAATAATTTCTTAAAGGTTCTAATTTTCCATCCATTTAGAATGTAAGAATAATAATATCGTTACCATTTGTAACTCTTTCAGTCTTTCACTATTGGAAATAAGAAAAATAGGATAAATAGGATCCTCAAATTTATATTCAAGAGGGGTATAATAACACTGATAAGTATATGAAGACATGATATGTTTATCAACATATTCATTTAGAATTACAGTTTCATCATTAGTTTTTTCATTATCATAATTATAATCAAGGGAGGAGCATTCCAAATTTTTTCAGATGCCATAAGATCCTAATATGAAATACATTATTCATTAGGAATATTAAACCAATGATCCATAAAATTTTAACAATGTTGTATATAGTTTTTATTAATCCTAGGTGTTTAAAATTAGTGTCTTGTTTTTGTCTTATTCAATAAGTTCTCGACTCTCATTGCAATATGAAGAGTCACCTTAGGAATGTGGAATGAATATGCATTTTGAAATTTATATTATAACATTTTATGTCATTTGTACAAAAATTGTGAAGTAAAATTTCATGTGCATTTAGAATAAAATCCAGCCTGGCATTGGTATTAAATCGTGGAAAATTAATTGGTTTATTTTTTCCATTCTTTATTCATCTTTTATATCCATATGACCTACCACTTCCACTTATTTGGGTGCAATAGTTGATGAGTTTTTTTGGAATTTTGGTAGCTTCTCTTAAATTTTTTATCCTTGGAATATGTGTCAGATATTTAGATTGCTTTGACTTACTATGAGGTGCTTCATCATTTACTGGAAGAGATTGGATACTTTTATGCACTAGTGGTTTGGTGACTGAATTTGGAAATTTTTTTATTCATGTTGCATGGATTAACCATGTATACACTTAAAAAACATCATAAACATATAAATAAAACTATGTAAGAGTCATTTTTCATGCTTTTCTATAGTCTATCAAGGCATTTTCTGGTTTTATTCTAATCTGTAGCATCCTATTTTGTATTGCATGGGAAGCTTACATGGAGGATATTACTTTGTTTATTCTCTAGTTATGGAGTATTCACATCTGATGACCTACATAGAACTTTAGAGAGGCATTATACTATTATGGAAACTCCTATGACTTTTGACATACCTCAGACCTATGTTTTGGCTATGTGAGAGACCCATATGGAGCTAAAAATAGTTACATGAGAGTGAAAGGCATAAAATTATTATGTGAAGTCATTAAATCTTATCTAAGTTAGAATTTTCTTTCATGCATTGGAATTTGTAAGTCCTTTAAAATATTTTAAAATTCTCCACATAGAAGGAGTAAATTCTGAGAGGGTCATATGGTATAATTTTCACATATATTCCAATATTGGAATAAAACATAAAAGGAGAAGAGGTAAACAAGATTTAATATTTTTTTAAAAATAAAATGTCATTTTCTTTAAAATGTCATTTTCTTAAAATTTTAAAATCATTTAAATTTTAAAAGCATATAAATTTGGAGCATTTATTCTCATTTAATATTAAACTTATCACTATATTCTCTGCATATTTGGAAAATGACAACCAAGTTTTACATGTTCAATTAGAAAAAGGGGAGCTACTCTTTTACCGATCATCATTATTAATTGGCATAAATCTAAAAATTAAGATAAATTGAGTATGTTTATCTCTTAGGTTTTATTTTTAAGGCAATGATAATGATAGGGTTAGTATTTTGTTATGTGCCACTTATATACCACGTACCACTCTACTCTCACATATATTAAAACCTCTTTTACTTACTATTGATTATATAGAAAAGGTTTATTTCTTTCACGCACTAAATAATATATACAAATGGTGGATATATCAATGGTGGATTATATATAAAGGGTCTCTCTCTCTCTCTCTCTCTCTCTCTCTCTCTCTCTCTCTCTCTCTCTCTCTCTCTCTCTCTCTCTCTCTCTCTCTCTCTCTCTCTCTCTCTCTCTCTCTCTCTCTCTCTCTCTCTCTCTCTCTCTCTCTCTCACACACACACACACACACACACACACACACACACACACACACACACACACTCACACACTCCTTCTATGGGAACAAGCAATTCATGGCTATACACCACGAACAAGTTTAAAATAAATACCACCAGTAGGGGTACATTTTGTTATTCCATTATGAGTTTTTATATAAATAACCATATCACCATATATTTGGGATCTATGACCAGCATGCTTAAAAGGTTCATCTAAAATGTTTTTAAATTTTCTATGGATGGAATTGTAGGAAAATAAACTTAATGGCATGATCATGCTCTAGATCAAAAATATATCTTCTAATATAATTATGAAACCCATATTAGCCTCAGTCTCAGCAAGTTCATTTTTGTCATCTTTACTAAAGCTATTATTAGTTTCATCGTTTCTTATTAAGGTACTATATTAGATGTAGACACGACTAAGTCAATCCTCTATTATCGTCCTCCTTGTAATCTTTTTAAGTTGTAGATGTTAATAGTTTTATTGATCACTTCATTATAGTAATTTTTTAAACACGTATTAATGATTTAATCCCACAACATGGCTCTAACATATTCATTGAATTGTCTATGTCAACCATTCAAAATTTTAATATAGATTAAATTATTGGGATTCATTTTAATTCAGGTGTTTCCAAGCATGCATAGGGTAGACTATTGATACTTTATAGTTAATTAATTATTGTAAATAATTTTTCATTCCTTTAAAATTTGTTTCGTGTTCTTTTCCAAGAGATATTGATAATACAATAAGCATGAAGTTCAATGTTGTTCTTCTAACAAGTAAATAATATTAACATGTTCTTAATATTTGTAATATCAATAATGTTATAGAAAATGACCAATGAATATATTTGAATTATAAATAAAATAAATAATTTATATATGCACAAGCTATTTATTATCTATTTTATTACTCAAAACAACTTAGCAAAAATTGCTTTTTTTCATTGAACATCTAAATTATTTGATAGTCTCATCAAAAGCCTAGAAGAGGATCCTTTGAGCTCAATAATGTATTTATTATAATCAATATTGCTCATGTTAGCTCCTTGGTAGCTTATGGAGTTCAACTGATGTTTTTAGAATCACCTTTAAAGCAACATAGTATATGTTATAGATCTATCCGTTGGTGTGTCAACAGATAATAAGTATTTTATTCTGAACATACAAATAAAAAACTATAGTATTTTATCCTAAAATTAATGATCAACTAAGGAAGAATTAATATGAATCATGATACAAGTTATGGAAAGGACATTTATCCTTGTATTTCTCTTTTTTCATATTTTAGTATTTAAAATCTAATAAATTTTGTACCAGTTCTTTGGTTCACGTGGAAATTGAAATTTCATCTTAAAGGTGCAAAATAAATAATATATATTTATACCATCAAAAGAGGAGATACAATGATAGTGGTAGACAATGTCAAGTGTGAGCCAGCCATTCACGTGGGAAATTACACTATGGGGGCCTTGTTGCAATTTGTGTAGAAGAATATGGGCCTTGTATTGGATTCACTCTCTGAAACACCAATCTATCCATAATTTAAAACTACTTGTATTTGCATACCAGAGCTGTGTTTACTTGTCAGCCTCAATTAGTTTTCATTTGTATGAGTGTTTCCTGGCATCTCTAGTTGACTAATGTCTTGGGGTGTTGTTCTTTGCAGATTGATGGGATGAGGGGATATAGAAATAAGGAGGATAGACAGCAGCACAAATCAGTAGGTGACAATCTCTAAGTGCAGAAGTGGTCTATTGAAAGGGGAGTATGAACTGTAGTGCTGTGTGAGACAGAAGTGGGTTGCACCATCTTCTCCATCAAAGGGAAATTCTATGAGTATCCTTATAAAAGGTGCATACCTCAAGAGTCTATATCAAAACTATAATGTATTTAATTGAAAAAATGTAAGAATATCCAAAATTATTTCTCCCGTTTGCATGCACGTGGTGGAGAAAACTAGGAAAATAGATAAACTTTAGTTTAATTTTATTTTACATAAAATAAGTGTTGATAGGAATTGAACAAACACAGTTTGCATGCATAGTTGAATTGTCACTAATAATAGAGTTGAGTTTAGTTAAGATATTCCGCTATTCTATTATACCATAGTCCTCTATTTAAAGAGGGTTTTGTAATCATTTATTAGTGAGAAAAAGTTGAATAAATTTTTGTGTTGCTATAGCAATTATATACTATTGTTTTGTTTCTTTTTTTTATATTTTGTCATTGGTGAATTAATGTAAAAGCTATAGCTTTATTTTTGCATATTGTTTTTATTGTCTTTGCCTTTCCAATAAAGTGGTATCAGAGCCTACAGATCCAGGTAGAGAAGAAAGGTGTGATAAGAGTGCAGTCAACATTAAAGATCACTGTAGTCATCAGAGCTGAAGGAGATCTCAGCTACTATCAAAAGAAAAAGCACCTAATAGATAATACAAGTTGAAGATCTAGCAAGGAGAAATGTTATAGTAATAGCAAAATCATGCAAGTGCAGATCATGAGAGAATGAGCTTTCTAAGTGGAGCGATCTGAATAGAAGGGGAAGGCACAGTAGAAGGCTAGTATAGCTGTTGACAGAAGAAGTCAAAGAGTCTAAAATTAGTTGTTGAGTAGAAATTTAATAAAGTTGTTATTCTTTTTTAAAAGTTTAGCTTGAGACATGGCAACAAATAACAACATTTCTCAGCCCCAAATTCCCATTTTTAATGGTAGGAATTATGATTTTTGGTCAATTAAAATGAGAACATTGTTTTCCTCACAAGATGTTTGGGATTTGGTAGAAAATGGCTTTGTAGAACCACAGAATGAGGTTGCCCATCAGGGATTACCTTGAGCACAAAAGGAAGAGATTAAATAAAACAAGAAAAAGGATGCAAAAGATCTATTCCTAATCCAACAGGGAATGGATGAATCCATTTTTTCTAGAGTTGCAGCAGCAATGAGATCCAAGTCGGCATGAAATTTTTTGGAGACTAACTATAAAGGTGATACAAAGGTCAAAGTAGCTAAATTGCAATTTCTTAGGAGAAATGTTAAAAATTTACAAATGAATGATTCGGAGTCTATAGACTAGTTTATGGGTCAAGTATTGAATATTGTGAACCAGATTAGATCTATTGGAGAAACAATAATAGATCAGAAGACCATAGAAAAAATTATCAGGAGTTTACCCAGCAAATTTAATGCAATAGTTGTAGCTATTGAGGAAACCAAGGATTTGAAACAATTATCAGTAGATGAATTAATGGAATCTTTTTTAACACATAAATCTAGAATGAATAGGAATAACAATACTTATTTTAAGAATGCTTTCAAGTCTCATGTATCATTTGGCAGAGGAAGAGGAAGAGGAAGAGGAAGAGGAAGAGGAAGAGGAAGGTCAAATTTTAGAGGAAGAGGCAGAGGTAAAAATGCAAGGAATAATCCAGATCAAGGCAAAAATAATAATCAAAACTACAACAATAGAGTATGTGGAAACAATTACTTCTAGCAAAATTCACATATGTTTGATAAATCTAACATTTAATGTTATTACTGCAAAAAATATGGATATTATGCAAGTGAATGCAGAAAGAAACAAGATGTGGATAAGCAGAATGTTAATTACACAAATGAATCTAATTTTAATTTTGGAAGCTTATTCCTCACTTGTCATGTTGCTCAAGAAAATGCTAGAGATATTTGGTTTTTAGATAGTGGTTGCAGTAACCATATGACAGGGAATAAAAAATTGCTTGCTAGTCTTGATGATTCCATAAAATGTGAAGTGAAATTAGGAAATAATAATAAAGTGGATGTAATGGGTAAAGGAGTAATAAATGTTTTGGCAAAAAATGGTGAAAGAATATTTATTCTTGATGTTTATTTTGTACTTAGACTAAAGCATAATCTTATGAATGTTGGATAGTTAGTACAGAAAGGTTACAGAGTATCTTTTATTGATAATGTTTGCACAATACTAGACAAATTTCTAAATGACAGGATGATAGAAAAAGTGGAGATGACCAACAATCAAATGTTCCCTTTTCAAATTTAGTGCATCCAAGGAGAAGAGGAAGCCCATTTCAAAACCATGCATTTAGACCAATCATGGCTATGGCATTTAAGGTATGGACATTTACACTTTGGAGGTTTGAATTTGTTACAAAAGAAAAATATGGTGAAGGGATTACCACCAATAAGGTAGCTAGGAAGTTCATGTGAGAGTTGCATTTTGGCAAAATAGCATAGAGAGAGCTTTCCAATAGGAGCTTCATATAGAGCAAGGGTATTATTCGAGCTAGTTCATAGTGATTTATGTGGACCAATGCAAACTCCATCAATTGGAGGTAGTTCTTATTTTCTAACCTTTATTGATGATTTTATCAGAAAGACATGGATATATTTTATCAAGGAAAAGTCTAAAAGCTTTGAAAATTTTAAAGAATTCAAGGCTATGGTTGAAAAGCAGATTGGCCTTTACATGAAGGTACTTAGATCAGATAGAGGAGGTGAATATATGTCTAATGAATTTTAATATTTTTGTAGATATCATGCCATTAAAAGGCAATTGACTACAAGGTACACAACACAATAGAATGGGGTAGCAGAAAGGAAGAATAGAACAATCATGGAGATGGCTAGAAGCATGTTGAAGGCCAAACATTTGTCAAATAAATATTGGGTAGAAATAGTAACATGTGCAATATATATTATGAATAGAATCCCAATGAAGAGTGTCAAGGATCAAATTCCATAAGAAGCTTGGAGTAGTAAGAAGCATAGTGTACATCATTTCAGAATTTTTGGTTATATTGCATATTCTCTTATACCATCTAAATTGAGAAGAAAACTTGATGATAGAGGTGAGAAATGCATTTTTATTGTCTATAGTGAAGAATAAAAGGCTTATAAGTTGTATAACCCCATTTCAAAGAAACTTATTATTAGTAGAGATGCGGAAGTTAAGGAAGAAGACATATGAGATGGAAGAATTGATAGAACCATCACAATTGGAGCACCAATTCCCCAAAATGAAGAAGAATGTGAAGAACAAAATTTCCAAGGTGATCAATTCTCTCCACAAGCAAGAACAAGCACTCTAATAAAAACACCTAAGAGCTTAGGACAAGGTGAATGATCTGGTCATGCATGTCATCCTACTCCCAATTAACAAGTGATGAATCATATCCAAATCTTACCACCTTAAGATCAAAATTTAAAGGTAATAAAATGAGAAAAATGAATGACATTTTTGATCAAGAAGAAGACAATTTGGATCTATGTTCAAATTTTGCCTTTTTCTCTCATGATCATGTGTATTATGAAGAAGCAGTTAATGATGAACATTGGATAAAAGCAATGGATGAAGAGATGAATGTTATTGAGAGAAATTAAACATGGGATCTAATTAATCTACCTGAAGGTAAAGATTGCATAAGAGTCAAATGGGTTTATAAGACCAAATTTAATGTGGAACGTAAGATTGAAAAGCACAAGGCAAGGTTAGTAGCAAAAGGTTTTACACAAGAACTTTGGAATTGATTATAATGAAACATTTGCTCTAGTTGCTAGACTCGATACTATTAGAATGGTTTTAGCAATAGCTGCATAAAAGAATTAGAAAGTATATCAAATGGATGTGAAATCAACTTTCTTGAATGGTTTTCTAGATGAAGAAGTGTATGTGAAACAACCACCAGGTTATGAATTGCATGGACATGAAGAAAAAGTCTACAAATTGAAGAAGGCCCTATATGGTCTCAAGCAAGCACCAAGAGCATGGTATAGTAGGATTGATTCATACATGACAAACAATGGAATCAGAAGAAACAATAGTGAGCCTACATTCTACACAAAAATCATGAAAGAAGGTTAGATTATGATTGTGTGTTTGTATGTTGATGATTTAATTTTCACTAAAAATATGTCTGTAGACACTTTTAAATCAGCAATGAAGAAAGAATTTGAGATGACATATTTTGGATTAATGAAGTATTTTTGTGCGTTGAAGTTGTACAATCAGAGAAGGGAATTTATATTGTCAAACTAAATATGCAAATGATGTGTTAAGGAGGTTTAAGATGTTGAATTTTAAATCAGCACCTACACCAGTTGCTACAGGGACCAAAATTAACAAAAAGAACAAAGGGCCTAATGTTGATACTACAACATTCAAAAGACTAATTGGTAGTTTCATGTATCTTATAGCTACAAGACCAGATATCATGTATGGGGTCAGCTTAATCTCTAGACTCATGGAGTCACCAAAAGACTCAGATTGGCAAGTTGAAAAGAGGATATTGAGATATGTGGCAGGAACAACAAAATATGGAATTTTATATTCCATAACTAATAATTTTGGATTGATTGGTTATACTGGCAGTGATTTTGAAGGTAGCATTGATTATAGGAAGAGTACTTTTGGACATGCCTTTCATTTTGGAATAAGTGTTGTCACATGGGCATCCAAAAGGCAACCCATAGTGACACTTTCATCAGCTGAAGTAGAGTATGTAGCAGCCACATCAGTGGCATGTCAAGCAATTTGGATGAGGAGAGTATTGACATATTTATTGCAAGCATAGAAGGAGTCAACACCAATTTTTTGTGACAACAAATCAACAATTGCATTGTCAAAAAATCATGTTTTTCACAAGAAGAGAAAGCACATTGATACAAGATTTTATTTTATCAGAGAGTTAGTGAACAATGGAAAAATTTATTTGGAGTTTTGCAGATCTAAAGACCAATTGACAAATATATTCACAAAGGCATTAGCAAATGAGAGTTTTGATTTTCTAAGACAAAATTTAGGCATTGTAAATGTTGAAGTAGTTAGTGGTAGAAATTAAGGGGGAGTGTTAGAATAACCAAAATAATTTCTCCCGTTTGCATGCACGCGTTGGAGAAAACTAGAAAAATAGATAAATTTCAGTGCATTTTTATTTTGCATAAAATAAGTGTTTGTAGGAATTGAATAAACACAGTTTGCATGCGTAGTTGAATTGTCACTAATAATAGAGTTGAGTTTAGTTAATATATTCTGTTGTTCTATTCTACCACAGTCCTCTATTTAAAGAGGGTTTTGTAATCATTTGTTAGTGAGAAAAAGTTGAATAAATTTTTGTATTGCTGTAGCAATTATATACTGTTGTTTTGTTTCTTCTTTTTTCTGTTTTGTCATTGGTGAGTTAATGTAAAAGCTGTAGCTTTATTTCTGCATCTTGTTTTTATTGTCTTTGCCTTTCCAATAAAAAAATCCGAGTCCCATGTTCTTATGGAAATTAAATTTCACCAAATGTTTTCATTAATGTTACCCAAAATATATCCCATTTGTTCAAAGTTGCGATTAACATATCTTTTCTTGTTTTGCTTTTATAACATTTTTGAGAAAGTTTACGAAGGTGGAAACAGCACAGAATCAAACCTTCAACAAGGAAATTCTACAACTGTTAGCCAGCAAAAAACTGCAACCAGAAATTTCTAGAAATTATGGCGTGGTCAAGATTTTAATTTTTATTCTCGTTATGTTTATGTTTTATCATCATCTGTAGTTTAGCGGCCGGCAATTTATATTCAAAGCCTAATATTGACTTTAAGCACAATTTTTTATCAATTTAAAAGTTTATTAACATTATGTTACAAAGTTATTTGGTAAAAAAGTGGAATCCATTTATAATAATCTTAAAAAACATAAATAATAAATCATACGAATATTATAAAACAAAACAGTAGAAAATCACACTTAAACTTTTGCTACATTCATATTTTTTAATTTTTCAAAGGTTAACAATGTAACACGTAGCTAATGTAATTCTGAGCCTGTTTATAAATTATTTATATAATATTTCATCTGTTTGATGTTGCAGAAATCAAATGTTTAATACCTTTGACTAAAAATAAACTCTCCGTTGGTTTTCCGTATTTTAGATTCAATAATAAAATTGTATCAACGGTTTGGGAATGGCTTATGAAAGGACGGACATTAATTATTTTTTAATCATTGATACGTAATAAATTTAGTCGTATTTACGGTAAAAGGGTTCTATGTTAATAAAAAAATTGCATGTGTATGTTACAATTTTTTTTGGCCATGATATGTGAAATTGTCATTCGTTTATATAAATTTTTTAATAAAAAAAATTGTTCTTTATTTCATTATTTGATATTTAGAAAAATGAATTATTTCACCTCAACCTACCTCTATATATATAAAAATAAATAATTTCAAGCCTTTTACTTTTTACACCACCTTAAACCTTTTATATTAGAATTTTTCTATTTTAAACTTCTTTTAGAAATGAGCTTAATAGGCCTATCTTATTAGGTAAAAAGATTTTTAGATGCTTGTTGTAAGGGGATCTTGTAATTATTTTAAGCCACGCAATAGAAAATGAGAATAATGTATTGATGATTATTTTAGTACGAAGACAAATTTTAATATGACATCGTCTTTATTAACATAGGTATTATGTTATATTGTACTTATATGCTTCCAATGATCAAACTTTTTTACATTTGAGATTATGTTTTAAAATAGATATGAAAATTTTAAAGTTGTAAAAACAAAATCCAATATGATTTGACATATCTAAATTGAGAAAGAAATCCATTTTTAAAAAGTTATTGCATAGGAATTTATAATTAAAAAATACATCAAAAAAGAAGTATGAAAAAGAGGAGAGAATGACAGAGAAAAAATAATCAGCAACAAGCATTTAAACATTATGTTAGGAGTGAGATGAATTCCGTTGTGACATTATCCCTTTCATATACAAATAAACGTATATGAGGTTTATATTTAAGTAGTTTTACATTGGAAGCCTTGTTATTATTATTAGTCCCAAAGGGCATATTTATGTGATCATTTTTCTCTAAATTATGATGAAATTGAGACCTCTCAACTAATCAAATGTAATTATTTTATGATATTTCAAATATGTAAATTTATTTTATAGGTAAATTGTAAGATTTTTAATTGATACTATAAAAAATATTAATTTTTTGTGGACTAATTGGTTGAAAAGTTTGTATGTCATTATTGGGCCTTCACATGGATGAAGACAGTTAAAACATCTTTTTAAAATGGCATGTATGCATGGAGCTACATGAAATCATTAACTTATTAATTTCCTCTCTAATGTGGTTCCACTATTCCATTGGTCATGTGTTTTGATTGTTACTATTCTTGATTGGCACTATTGTTACTTACTACTATTATTGAATGGCACTAGTATTGATGTATTTAGTGTCATGGGGAAATTTTACCATGCTATGACAAGTAAGGGAAGGTCAAAAAGAAAATCCACCTTCTTCTGGAAGCTTATGTTAGTGAGGATACAAGTTATACTATCCCTGATTAGTATCTCCTTTTCCCTTTTCACTTTTCATGAGGGATGGAACCAGCATTGCCATGTGTCCTTTATCCTTAGAAAATCATGACCCATGTGAGGAATGTGGTGTGACATTTATATATTCTTTACTTTTCCTTCTTTGTCCTTACCCAGCAAGTGGAAGGAGATGAATTCTTGAGTGGGGTGTTTGTTTTCATGTTCTATTTTTTTAGTATTTTTTTCATATATATTGATTTCAAGTCCTCTTTTTAGCTTCATAGTGGCTTTATGCATTTTTGCCTCCAAGGAAAGTTAATAAGGTGTTTAAGAGAGATTATTGTGAGGAGTGTAAGTGGTAGGCTTCTATGCCTCATTTGAAGTTAGCTTGTTGTTGAGAGTTATTTTTAAGAAGAGTGTTGTGGAAAATTGTAAGGATGTTATGTTGAAATTTTGTATGAGTGAGTATTTTGATTTTCATCTCCAATTTTTCAAGAGTGATATTGGCTATTATTCCTTTCCTTAATTGATTTGTCTTGTGAGATTATGATTAGGACACACCAAGTGGTATCAGATGAAGTTATGATTCATGTGAAAAGATTTTAAGAAGAATTTGTGAGAGAAAGTAAGACTATTTTTTATTACATCTATGTCAAAAATACTATCAAGAGAATGATATGGTCCAATGGGTAGATATATGTAAGAGTTACTAAGGGAAGTGGCACATCTATCCACCACATTCATTAATCAATGGAGAAGGCAAATAGGATATGATAATGAAGAAGAAATATATCATGGAGAAGAATTTCAGCATGATATGAAGCCACTATCAATGGAAGAAAGGATGATCAGATCTTTAGAAGGAATAAAGGATGGAGTTAAAGTGGAGATTACAAAATATGGGAGGTAGTTTACAACCAAAAGAGCTGGTTGAGTTGAAGATTATGCCTGAAGGAAATAAGGTGAAGTTTTCATGTACCAAGTTGAAAGGTCATGCCATGATTTAGTGGGATCATTTAAAAAAAGAAAGATAAAGGAAGAAAAAGCAAAGGATTATCACTAGGAGTAAAAATCAAAAGAAGATTAGAGAGAAGTTACTTCCTATAGATTACTCGTAAACCCTTTATAAAAGATTTTAGAATTTGAAGCAGATGGAACATGTTTTACAAGAGTACACATATGAGTTCTATAAGTTATCCATAATAATGGATCATGAATAAATAGATGATAAAATGGATACAAGGTATTTAAATGGTTTAAAATTTTCCATTCAATATGAATTGAATGCATAGAGTACTATGTATTGAAGAGGCTTGTCAAGTAGCCTTAAAAATAAAAGAGAAGAAAAATATGCAAGCTACTAAAAGGACATTTGGTCAAAGAAGAGGAAAACCCATTCCAATTAGTGGGAGAGGTGGTTTCAATACCATTAGAGGAGGATTTAACCCTATGATGGCATAACTATCATGTGTTGTAGAGAGGAGAAAAGATAATAGACAAGGCTTCCAAAATCAGCAAAGAGGAAGAGGATTCCAAAGAGGATAAGGATATGAAGGTGCTAGAAGTTGGTTTCTTAACCAAATCAAAGCCATTTTTCATTACATATGTGGACAATAAATACATAACGCAAATGAGTGTCGTCATATTCAAGAAAGGAGACAAGAATATCATCCAAGAGTGAACATGGATGAAGCAAAGACAAAATATGAAGATATAGAAGTTACAATAGAAAATGTGGGAGAAAGCCTTATGATGAGGAGAAGTAAGAAAACTCTACAGAAAGAGTTGGAACAAATAAAAGTAGGTGGTGATTGATGGTTGCAGACAAATATCTTTTGAACAAGATACACTTTAGGAGGAAAGGTATGGAAAATAATCATTGATGGTGGAGGTTGTGATAATATGGTATATATGTAAATGGTATAGAAATTAGGATTTCATAATGAAAGGTATCCTAAAATTTAATGGTTTAAAAAAAGATAGGAGGCTATTATTGACAAAAGATGTTTGGTTAGGTTCTCCATAACGAAGAGTTGTAAAGATGAATTATGGTGTGATATTTTTCCAATGGATGCACACCATGTATTTCTAGGGATACCATGAAATTTGATAGAAGATTCATTCATGATGTGGTAAAGAATACCTAAAAATTTAATAAATATGTCATAAAGGTGATATTATTGCTTGTCAAGGAAGGAACAGAAGTGGAAATTATATTTTTGACAAAAAAAATTTAATGACATGAAAGTTGTTGGTTACTATTATGCATTGATTGCAATGAATCATGGTGAAAAAGTGGTGCATATTATAGAACATAAACAAAAGTTTTGAAAGCATATGTAGATGCCATTCTTGATGAAATAAAAGATGGTTTACTACTAAACAGAGACACTAAACTTTGAATTGACTTGATTCTATGATCAACTCTACCTAATCAAGCATCATATAGGATGAGCCCAAAAAACCATTCATAGTTAAACAAGCAAGTTATTGAGTTAATGAGGAAGGGCATAGTAAGGGAGAGTATGAATTCATGTGCTACACTATAATTATTGAATCCATGGAAATATGGAGGATAGAGGATGTGTGTTGATAGTAGTGCCATGAATAAGATCACCATCAAGTATATATTTCCTATACCCCAATTGGAGGACATAATGAATGTTCCTACAATAGTAATATATTTCACAAAGACTAATCTAAGGAGTTGATACTACTATATCTAGATTCATGAAGGAGATGAATGAAAAATAGCATTCAATACTAATGATGAACTATATGAGTTGTTCATGATGCCATTTAGATTATCTAATGGACCTAGAACATTACTGAGGATGATTAACACAGTGCTACAAGAATACATAGGTAAGATTATATTTATTTATATTGATCATATTTTGATATTTAGTAAACCTAAATAAAATAGTTTGAATTATTTAAAAATGTTGTTAGAATTATTGAGAATAAAATCATTTGAATTATTTAAAAATGTTGTTAGAATTATTGAGAAAGATGAAGCTTTACGCAAGTTTGAAGAAGTGTAGTTTTATACAAGCTAATTTGTTATTTTTGAGATTTGTAATTTCATTATATGGTGTTAGAATAGATGAGGAAAAAGTGAAAGTAATTATTGAGTGGCCTCTTCAAAATAGCATCATGAAGGTAATGATTTTTTATGGTTTGATAACTTTTTATATAAAGTTCTTTACAATAGTATGATTACACCAATAATGTAATATATGAAAGGGAAGGAGTTTGTGCAGATAAGAGAAGCAAAAATGATTTTTGAATTGTTGAAAATGAATATTATATAGAAAACTATTTTAGCATTGGCTAATTTTGACAAAGTGTTTGAAGTGGATTGTGATGTTTCACATATGTTAATTAGAAATGTGCTTAGCCAAGAAGGGAAGCTAATAGCATATTTTAATGAGAATTTGAATGAGGTAAGAAAGAAATATTCTACCTATGATGTTGAGTTTTATGTAATTGTATAAGCATTGAGACATTGAAGACATTACTTGGTGCTTAAGGAGTTTATTCTATATACTAATCATGAGACTTTAAATTAAGTGAATATTCAAAATAGGTTGAATAATAGTCATGCCAAATGGTTATATTTATTGTAGGGGTATAGTTTTTTGTTGAAATATAAATCAAGAAATAAGAATTAGGTAGATGGTTATTTGAGCATAAGAGCGGGATTCATAACTATTATTGTAAGTGAAGTAGTTGGATTTGACTTCATTAAGGAGTTGCATGATATTGATCTATATTTTAGTGAGATATTTGAAAAAAGTAGAAATCTGTTATCAATATATGCAGGTATTATTCATGATTACTATTTTATTCAAGATTATCATATTTTCAAGGGAAGAGAGTTGGGCATTCGAGTTGGGCATTTGACAGACAATATTATAAGAGAGTTACATAGTGGAGGTTTGGTTGGCCATTTTGGAAAAGTTAAGAAAATATCTTTAGCAAAGGAGAAGTATTTTCAACCAAATATGAAAATAGATTTGGCAATATATGTTTTAAGATGCATAATATGTCATATGGCTATGGGATATGCACTAAACACTAGATTATACATGCCATTACTAGTTTCATAAGAACCATGGGTAGATGTGAGCATGGATGTTGTGTTGGGATTACCAAACATGCATGGAGGTATTTTATATTTTATTTTTGTTACTAAAGACAAATTTTCTAAGATGTTTTATTTCAATGCATGTAAAAAAACTAGTTATGCCACTAGAGTTACAAAATTATTCTTTATAGATGCTATGAGATTGCATGGTATTCCCAAGATGATTACTTCAGATAGGGATAGTTTCTATTTAATTATTAAGGAGTTTTTGGAATAAATCAGGTACACATATATAATTTAATAATACATATCACTAATATATAACTAGATAAATAAATGTTGTAAGTAAAAGATTAGGGAATTTATTGAGATGAATTGTTGGAGAAAGGACTAAGCAGTGGGACTTGGCTTTACCACAAGCTGAGTATGCATATAATAGTCTAATGAGCATGTCAATTGTAAAATCATTGTTTTAGGTGGTTTACGGAAAAAATATAATTGATGTATTAGATTTGGTACATTTTATAGTTATAAAGACATTAAGTGATCATTTTGAAAATTTTGTAAAGCATATACATTAGTTTTAAGAAGAAGTGATGCAAATTTTACAGGACAATATAAAGAAGTACAACATTGTAACTGATCTTAAGGGAAGATCAAAATGTTTTGAATAAGAAGATTTAGTGATGAACTATTTGAGAAAATAGATAATTTATATAGTAACCTACAACTAGTTGAAGTATAAGAATATTTATAGAACCATGGAAAATTATGAATAAGCTTAGTGGTAATGCCTATGAAGTGACCTTGCTAGAGGAATTTGATATCTCTTTTGTATTTAATGTTTTAGATTTATATGATTTCCATGGAGAAGTAGATGAAAGGGATGATGAATAAGAAATAAATTGGAATCAATATGCTACAATGAAGAAGAAGGAAAAGATAAAGAAAATATTAGATGTGCGGATTGTGGATATAAGGAAAGGAAGCTAAAATGAATACTTACTGTAGTGGGAAGGATTGCCACATGAAGAATATTGACAAGGAAAAATGGAAAGAGTATCATTGGAGAAAATCTTAGGAGTTGTGTTGATCTAAAATAGAGGAGGATGATGTGGCTCCACTATTCCATTGGTGATCTATCTTGATTACTACTATTTTTGATTGGCACTACTCATGATTACTACTATTATTGAATGAAATTATTCTTTATTTCTTTGGTGGCATTAGTAGAATTTAACATAAGAGGAAAAGAAAGGGAAGGTAAAAATTAGAATCCTCCTTCTTTTAGAATATTATGTTAGTGGGGACACAAGTGATAATTTTTTGGATTTGTATCTCCTTTTTCCTTTTGACTTTTTATGGGGGATGGAACCAATTTTTCCTTGTGAATATTGTACACCCAAGTAAAAAGGTATGTGAGTAATGAGACATAATATTTCATTATTCTCCACTTTTCCTTCTTTTCCCTTACCCACCCAAGTAAAGGGGGATGAATTCTTGAGTGGGGTCATTGTTTTCATGTTTTGCTTTCTAGTTTCTTTACTGTATATTGTCTTGAAGTCCTCTTTTGAATTTCATTGTGGCTTTATGTATTTTTTCCTCCATAGAAAGTTAATAAGGTGTTGAAGAGAGGTTGTTTTTAGCAGTGTAAGAGTTAGGCTTGTATGCTTGATTTTAATTTAGATTGTTGTTAAGAGTTATTTGTAAGGAGAGTGTTGTGATAAATTGTAAGAATGTTATGTTTAAATAATATATGAGAGTGTATTCTGGTTTTCATCTCCAATTATTGAAGAGTAATATTTTCTATTCTTCATTTTCTTATTTGAGATGTCTTGTGAGGTTATGGTTAGAACACTTCACTATCGATGTGAATTACAGTTACGATCGCTTCATTAATAAATATGAAAATGGGTTAATAAATCATTCACTTATTAATTTACTATCCATGCAAAATAGGTAATGAGGAGTAAACATAGTAAATGGGAAAAGGGGTTAGTAGCTAAATTTTTGCATGTCATAAATACCCCATATGTCAAGTTATGCTTGCATACCAATAATCGAAATATGGATAGAACTCCATGTAGTTCTCTCATGACATATTGTTGTGTGTGAAATATTATTATAATGCTAGATGTTAGTGAAATCATACTATAATTATGTAATTTAACAATGGCTTCTGCCATTTAAGGTGTAATTAGACTTATCTCAGGGTTACTAGGGCTATGTGTACTTAGAAGTTGGAAGAATATATGTTTTTGTCTTAATGTGTCATCATTTGTTCAAGTGATTTTTCATGATATAATAATATAATAAGAAAATTGTTATAAAGTATAGATTTAAAGAGATCTTATAGGAAACTCCTCCAATGGGGATTGTTAAAAATGTAGGGAAACTTGATATGTAAATTTAAAATTTTTAAATTACTTATTGTTTAGTGGGAGCATGCAATTGGTAGATTCATACATTACTGGTAAGAGGGATAGTCATGAATGTGAAGTCTTATCTAAGAAAAAAAGAAAACTAATATAGAAGTGTGAATGAGTCAAAGTATGAGCTTAAGCTATTTGGAGTGATAAATATGAATTTTATGTATTATATTTTTTCAATGGTAATGGTCATTCACATAGGAGAGGAAAACTATCTTATATCCATGGAATTGAAAATTAAATAAGCAAGTATAAAGATATGGTCACAAGTGTATTGTTTAGTTATTAATTATTACTTTTTGTGTCTGTATTCAACCATTTTTTCAAGTAATGGAGAAAAACAAAAGTACTATAGTAATAGGAAAAGAGTTATACCTGAAGTTATGTAAGAAGAAAAATCATGGATGTAGACTATGTGTTTAGTAATGATTTATACAAACCTAAAATGAAACATGTATAAATTATTCCTTACTTAAGATGGAAATATGAAAGTAAATAAAATAAATTATAGATAAAAAATTGAAAAAAACACACCTATTTGGGTATACAAAACCATTATGTTTTTTGGTGAAAAATGATGAGTAGTATTTTATGGAAAAAAATCTAAATACACAAATACACGAAGCTAAAAATTGATTTAGATTCAATATGAATATATTTAGATCTATAAAATGTGATAAATTATTTTGACAATACAATTCATTTAAACATGAAATATAATTATAGTGATGATTGCACATATACATAACAAAGGGATAAGATAGAGCTTATATTGTTTGTTATTCTATTATGGAATTCTAATATTTTCGAAAACCCTCTCAGTCCTATAACCCAAATCTAAATTCCATTCATTTAATATTTTGATTAATTTTATTCCTAAAACACTTAAAATAGATCTTGACACTTGTGTTAATGATAGTTTCATCTTGTGGATATTATTTTTCTTCACAAAATATACACTTTTATGGATCTATTAGTTTCACTTTTCTAGGTTTTTTGTTTAATCTCTGCTTGTGTCTTTTAATCTTCCACACAATCTCTATCAATAAGTGTTGCATTTATAACTAACACTCCAAATATGTTCTTAGAATTATGAATTTCTCCACTATGTGTTAACTTGTGTGTATTAGGATGAAATGTGTGATAAGTAAGTACATAGGGGACCTAGCTTATAACATGAAAAATTTCACTCATGGAGTGCTCCTTCTTTACTTTAGATATATATGTGTTGTCCTTATGACTAATATGAAAATTTAAAAATATCAGGAAGCTTTTCTTGCTATAATACTTGATTGAATGCCTTTGGTAATCTACCTTTTGAGTAGCTAAGAATTTTCTAGGTGAGGTATGAATGAGCATTTGACTTGTCTATATACCATTTATTTTGGATAATTGTTTTCTTTAAATCACTTAGACTGACAATAGGAATATGTTTCATATGTAAATTAGATGACTTTAGGGTAATATACACTTTCTTTGGTATAGGAAACTTACATGACATGGGCATCTAACTAAGACACAAGTTTTTGAGTAAATAGAAAATAGGCATAGGTATAGATCTTGTAGAGGTAGATGATAATCAAGTTTATAACATTTTGAACATGATATAAGGTTAGAGTCATCAAAATAAGACTGGTCATATTAAGAGATAATAAATATGCGCATATAAATAGTGTATGGAATTATTTCAACAATGGAAAAGGTATAGAAGTTGAACGTACATCCATGATATATATTTTACAAGTGTTCAAGATTGAGGTGATATATAATTCAAAAATAGTTTTTACACTCCCTACTTTAATCTAGTAATGAATTGTTAGTTTAAAGGAAAATAAATGCATACATGAGTGTGTATAACACACATTGCCTCTGATTGAGCCCAACTTGAGTGTTTTCCTAGTGAATTAACTACAAATAATACAATGCTACAATGTACAATTAGTGTAAATAAGATGAAGTCAAAAGCATTGAAATGATTTGAAAGTGAAGATAGAAAGGTTTAGGAGTACACTTGTGTATTGATGTAAGTATCATACCTTTTGGCAATATTATTTCAAAATATGTATTATTATGAAACATTAGAACTGATATTAGGATAAATATAAATTTGTGAAGTGGATAAATATAGATAAATCAGGATATATTGTAGGATGCATGATTCCATATTTAAATCAAAGGTGATTTTATACTCAAAATTTGATATTCGTTGAATTTTTTAACCTAGTCATAATTTTAACCTAGTGAATGTGAGTTAACCGAGTCAACTCACACTATAAATCTATGTATCTTGGATAATGTACTAAGTACACCTATAAACTTGTATTTTTTAGTTATTATTCATCTTAACCGTAAAAAAATTGAACTAACTATTGTATTAGATTATCTCAATACATTCCATAAAAGTCCAACCTAGTGGGGGATGATACTCCATAGAAGTGTTTGAAATATAAAATCTAATTTGATTTTTAAATTTCTAGATTCTCTTTACATAACATGTATAACTTAGATATACTTCATGTTAAAAATATGTATACTAATGGTGCCATTATATATAATTATCTGAAAAATGTGTATCTAAATATTATAACTATGCAATTAAACCAATTCTAAAATTGATAGTCACCCTATGTCAAAAGTATAAAATAATTATATAATTTGTGATTGGATCATGTAGCATATAGAAGGAACATGTCTAGGTAGATATATCACTTAAGTGTAAATAATGTGATCACATCAATTCATAATATGCATGATGTAAATCATGGTAAAATATAGATAGTAATAGTACAAGCAGAATAGGTTATCAAGCACATATATAGGATCATTCAAAATTAAAACAAAAGGTACTGGTCCAAGAAGACATAAAGGAAAGTGCATGTTAAAATGTTGCTCAACCAAATGGATATGACTTAGTCAAATGTCCATAAAATAATGTTTTTCATATAAAGTACATTATGAAAGATATAAGCATGGATAAATGCATGATTAAATACATAATCTCAAATATAATAATGGAAAATGATCATAAAATTATATAACCTAGGTGTATTATGATTAATGAAGTGGATGACACACATGTTCACATGATATGAGTAGAGGGAAGGCCCAACATCCAAAAATGCATAGATCATATTTTTGTGTATTCTTGTATCATAGTCAAATTATGTGAAATTATATTCTATCTACCAACGTGGAACCGATGACATATATGCCAAGGAGGTAAAAAATATGTAAATGAAGTAAATCATTTTTATATTTTTTGTATTCTTTTATATTTTTTCATATTTTTAGAATATGCCAATGAAATAACTCTCCAATGATCTCATCTAATGTATGCTCATTGGTATAACCCCATCGATAACTTGGTTTAGTAAACTAGTGGTATTGAAAAGGATCATGTATAGGTGTAATATAGATCACTATAGAATCTATAATGATCTACCTGTGTGTAATAGGATTAGGCGGTTGTGAATAAATAATAGAAAGAATAGGATTCATGGAACCCATTGTCAATTTCATTTTAGGTTATTCAAAAAAGTAAAATTAGCAAGATGTTTTATTAATCTAGGTAAATTAGTATGTTGTGTATGCATGGATACATATTACATGGAATATAATGTGTGTCTCTAATACAATGAGCCATTCATTATACACCATGAATCTAGTTAAAAGTAATAAATATGGACTATAATTATCATCTGGTAATAGAGCTTATTATTTTTTAATATCACTACAACTAATGTATTTACATACATATCACATGTATCACTAGAATGCCATATGTACCTTTTTATATATATTTATACATGTCAGTTTTTATACCCAAATCTATTATGTGATTATCTTATTAAGATATATTAAATACATATGATTTCCTTCTCTACATGTCCCTTTATTGATAGATTACTCATTCAATGTTCCTTGGTAGAATTAGCGTGGGAAATATTAGTTGTAGTATAGGGTACAATAAGATAATGACTTATACTAGTGGTTAGCTTTTGCAAATGTTGATGGACATCGTGTTACTTAAAAGAAGTAGAATGGGATGTCTTTACCCTCTTAGAATAATTAGGGGGATTAGGTCTAGATGTATCTTTTCTAAATACAATAATTTATTTATCTTCTAAAGTGTTGTCCTTTTAAATTTAAAGGGGATATGTAATATTTTATAATATAACTAAAAAACCATTACTTAAATGCCCAATTATACCATGGTAATTGAAAAAATGTTATACTTTTACCTTTTCCAATATATGTGGTAGAATATGAGAATTAGGAGGAATTTCTATCATTTGTTTATCCAATAGTGTATGTAGTATATCATTTCATCTATCTTAGTACCAATCAAACATAAGTGGATGGCTTTATATACAAGAATATGGTTTAATTGTATGAGGTTTTATATAAGTGTGTTCATTTCCTTTATTCAATACATTTGTTATTTTTCTTTGGTATGAATTGGAAGTTATGAATAATGTTTTGAAATTGCTTGAAGACCCTTCTTAGTTTGATTTATTATTTTGAAATCATTGTTTATACCATGTTTACCTTTAAATGGGGACATAAAGTGAATGAATATCCTAATATAAATTTTTGAATAAATCAATAGGATCAAGTAATGCTTTCTATATGATTGGATAAATAATCCCACTAAACATAAATTCCACTTCCAAATCAGAGGAGGTATAGCCTAAGGAGTATAAGATATTCTTAAGATTGATAGTATAGTCTTGAAGTGATTCATCCTCATTTTATGTTAAGCCTTACAAATGTTTCAATTATAGCTTCGGTATTGGGTATGCATGAAAATTAGACAAGAATACATCTTCAATTTTTATAAAGGGTGATATGGAATCATTTACAACTATATATAATTATTCAAGATCCTTTTGAAGTAAAATTTTATAGAAAACTTGTAATAACAAGTTTCCATATTTAGTCTAATGTAAAAATGAGTATATATATTATCTCAAATGATTTTTTATGATGTCCTTTGCGAAAAAAGGAAGATAAAATAGGCATGATAAAGGTGGAAGGATATGGATTCTAAAAAACATCTCTATCAAGGTGTTCCTCTAAGATATTATCATTAAAAATATCTTGATGGTCCAACAAAATTTTAACTTAAAAGTGGTGATTTTTTGTTGAATATCTCCCATGGTATTCATTATAGATATAATATCACTAGGAAGTTTTGGAAAAGAGATTAAATAATTGATTAAAGGTTTTAATTTTCCATCCATTTAGAATATAGGAATAATAAGATCCTTGCCATTTGTAACTCTTTAGGCCTTTCATTATTGTAAATTAGAAAAATAGGATAAATGGTATCCTCATATTTATATTCCAGAGGGGTATAATACAACTGATGACCATATGAAAACATGATATGTTTATCAACATATTCATTTAGACTTACATTTTCATCATTATTTTTTTCATTAGCATTGTTATAAGCAAGTGAGGAGGATTCAACATTTTTTTAGATGCTATAAGATCCTCATATGAAATAAATTTTTCAATAGGAATATTAAACCAATGATCCACAAATTTTTAACAATGTTGTATATAGTTTTTATTAATCCTATGTGTTTAGCATATGTGTCTTCTTTTTTTTCTTATTCAATAATCTCTCCACTCCCATTAGAATATGAAGAGTCACATTAGGAATGTTAAATGAATATCCATTTTGAATTCTATATTTTAACATTTTATCTCATTCATACTTAAATAGTGAAGCAGAATTTCATGTTCATTTAGAATAAAATCCAACATGGTATTGGTATTAAATATTGGAAATTTAATTGGTTTATTTTTTCCATTCTTCATTAATATTTTAAATCCATATGACCTACCACTTCCACTTATTTTGGTACAATAGTTTATGAGATTTTTTTGGAATTTTTGTATCTTCTCTAACTTTTTTTTAATTCTCATAATATTTGTGTGTTAGATATTTAGATTACTTTGACTTACTATGAGATGCTTCATCATCTGCTAGAAGAGATTGGATCCTTTTATGCATTAGTGGTTTGGTGACTAAATTTTGTAATTGTTTTATTCATGTTGCATGGAGTAAAAATGTATACACTTAAAAAACATCATAAACATGTATAAGAAACTACTTCAGAGTCATTTTTCATGTTTTTCTATAGTCTATCAAGGTATTTTTTTAGTCTTATTGTAATCCATAGCATCTTATTTTGTATTGCATGGGAAGCTTACATGGAGGATCGTACTTGGTTTACTCTCTAGATATAAAGTATTCACATCTGATTACCTATATATAACTCTACAAAGGAATTCTACTATTATGGAAACTCCTATGACTTTTGACATACCTCATATCTATGCTTTGGATATGTGAGAGGCCCATAGAGAGCTGAAAATAACTACATGAGAGTGAAAGGCATAAAATTATCATGTGAAGTCATTAAGTTTTATCTAAGAATTTTATTTCATGCATTAGAATTTGTAAGTCCTTTACAATATTTTAAAATTATCCACATGGAAGGAGTAAATTCCTAGAGGGTCATATCATATAATTTTCACATGGATTCCAATATTGGAATAAAACACCAAAGGAGAGAGGTAAATAATATTTCATATTTTTTTAAAGAAAATCTCATTTTCTATTCAATGTTTTTTTCTTAGAAATTGAAAATAATTTAAATTTTAAAATAATTTAAATTTGGAACATTTTTAATCATTTGATATTACTTTTATTAATACAGTCTCAACATATTTAGAAAATGGCAACCAAGTTTTACATTTTCAATTAGAAACAAGGGAAGCTACTCTTTTACCCATTCGTCATTATCAATTAGCATAAATCTAAAAATCAAGAAAAATTGAGTATGTTTATGTCTTAGGTTTTGTTTTTAAGGTAGTGCTAATAATAGGGTGAGTATTTTGTTATGTTCCACCTATATACCATTTAACACTCTACGTTCACGTATATTAAGACCTCTTTCACTTACTATTGATTATATAGAAAGGGTTCATTTCTTCCATGTACGGAGTAATAGATACAAAGGGTGTATATATCAAGAGGTTTGGTATAAATATAATGTGATAATTTTGGAGTGATAAGGAACTAATTGGGGTTAACAAAAAATCCAAAATCAAAATTCAAAACTAATAACTATGCATTCAATCAAATATATTATTATCAAAACATTGGTTGGTAAAGATAACTGGTTAGAATGGTCTTTCAAAGTGGTTAACACACTGATATTCAATGATATATGGGTCAATATTTGTGATAATGAGAAACAATGAGTTGAGCCATCAAGGAATATAAAGGATATTCAGGGATGGATGCATAAAAACTAGAAAGCACTGGCCTTGATGTTGGCCTCAATTGATGGAGATGTGCTTCAACATATTCAAGGGTTTAATACTCTATGGGAACCCATTTCACAAACTAAAGGAGATATATGATTCGATCTCAAGGTTGGAATTCATTTAGTTGTTATTGAAGATATTCCACCTTGAGTTAAAATATGGTGATGTGATGAGATTGGATTCAGAGTTACATGCTATCAAGCATGATATATAAAAATAGGTATAAAAATCAATATCTAAATTACTACATTCATAATTTTTGCTACCATTATATCAATCATTTTTATATTTTTGTTGTAGCCTAAAATTTGATACATAGGAATAAATAATAGTGTAAAAACAAGAAAATAAAATATTTTATGCTTAGCTATGTCCATTTATTTCTTTGTTTTCCAAGTGTAGTGGTAAGTAAATTATTAAGTAATTATAATGACTAAATTTTATGTTAGTTTTTTTACCTATCCTAGTATGCATGTTCATGGAATTGAGACAAGGTAAAGCATGTGAACATGATAAACATGTCAAATGCTTAGATAATTTCTTGGGAAATAAATTACACAAAGAGAGAATATGGATCAGAATTGCGATTAGATAATTTCATAGGAAAAAAAATATGAAAAATATATTTAGATAGTTTACTTACAATATTTTCATTTTAATGACATGAAATTAATAGATGTAAATGTTGATTTCTAATTATTTTAGTTGTGATTTTGATTTTTTATAGTATTTTTTGGCTTTGTCACATTAGATATAATGGAATAGGTAATGTGAATCAGAATCATGTGGGGTAACTCTCTGACATTGATAATTCTACACTATTAGACACTAAATAAAATAAGTACTCTAAATCCCTTTTCTAATAACTTATGAAATAATATGTAAAAAATGGAATCTGTAAATTACATATAGCTATTGCTAGTGAAAGTTACCTAAATTATAATTTTTCATAATGGCAGCCAAACCCTAGATATTATCATTCAAATAAAAACATATACTTATGATCCAATCAATTTATCAAGACATAAATATTTATTTTGCACGTTTAAGATGTAATTTCAATTTCCATGTCAACCAAAGAACTAGTACAATTTTTTTTAGATTTTGAATACTGAAATCTAAATAAAGATATTTAAAAGTATAAATTTACTTTATATAACTTACATCATGATTCAAATTTTTTATTCCTTTTATTATCATTAATTTTATGATAAAATACTATAGGTTATTTTTTTGTATGTTCAAAAGAAAAGACTTTATTAGGTGTTGAGACACTAATGGATATATCTATACAATATGCATGGTGCTTTAAATATGATTCCAAAAAACATTAGTTCAACTCCATAAGATAACAAGGATAAAACATGATCAATATTTATTACAATAAATACATTTTTGTGCTCAAAAGATCCTCTTTTCGGCCTATTATGGGACTGTCAAAGAAAGCAGATGTTCAATGAAAAAACTATTTTTTGGTTTGTTTTTTGAGTAATAAAATAGATTAGTAAATGGCTTGTGACTATATAAATTAGTTTTTTTTTTAAATAATTTTAAGGCATTATCAGGTCATTATCTTTAACATTATTGACCTTACGAATATTAATAACTTGTTAATATTTTTTACTTGTTACAAGCCTAGCATTGAACTTCATGCTTATTATATTATCAATATATATTGGAAAATAACATGAAAAAAATACTAGAGGAATTAAAAATAGTGTACAATAATTGATAAATTATAAAGTATCAATAGTCTACTTTATGCATGCTTGGAAACACCGAAATTAAAATGAATCCCAATAATTGCATCTATGTTAAAATTGTGAACAATTGACATAGATGATTTAATGAAGATGTCAGAGCCATGTTTTAGGATTAAATATTTAATAATTGTTTAAAAAATTACTATAGTGAAGAGATCACTAAAACTAATAACAAAATAAAAATATAATTCAAAAACATGCATTAGGCAAGGTATTAGGGTGATTTATGATTTATAAATCATGTGTAGTGCATAATGTATACAATTATATATTATTATTTGAAGTGAACATGTTTAATTATATTCTAGTATTACACAAATACTAAAGTCTAATATTAAAGTCAATGACACTAATTTCCTTAAACCCTAAATAGGCTACTCCACTGCAACCAAGAAAATAAAACCTTCATTAAACAAAACTGTAAAACATGAAAACACAGTCGTGGGCAAAGTTCTTATCCAATAAAAGAAAAAAACTAATGTATGGGAATATAAAAACAAATAATACTACTAATATATTATAACACACAAGATAAATAGAAAGAAAATTAGGTTGAAGATAAGAACCTGATTCTTATAAAAAAAACTCTACCTTCTTTGCCAATGCCACACACACAACACAAATGAAAATAGTAAAATAATCCATACAATACATTACTCAAACACTCTATTGTACAATTTCTCACAAATAATGAAACCAAAATTAATGTCACTAATTACATCCATCTTAATCAAGCATGGAATCAATCCACCATTCAATGGAAAGTACTCTAGAAGCTCTCCAAATCTCCCACTAACTTTGGTGAAATAATAAAACTTATTATAACATGTTTCCACTAACCATGTTTGATACCTTCATTTGAGTCACCCCCAAATTCTCATGGCATAAAATATACTCATTGAAATCATAATCCCTTGCACTGCCAATTATATTCAATACTTACATGTAACAAAGAGAGGGTGCAAATAATGTAATTAATATTTCATGTAATCATAGTGGAACAAATAATATTTTTAAATCAGTCCATTAAATACCTCATACCTTTCCCTCGACAAAAATTTCATCATTATTTTTTGCATCCATAATGAGGACATCTCATTAGCTAACATCCCATGAAATGATTCAGGGTTAATTCAAATTAAAGACTATAGTTACCTCTAGGACTAACAAGAATAATATTAATTAACATGAATAACATAGAGTAAAAATTATAATCAAAACATTTGAGTAAGTCTTCAATCAATTAAAAAGCATAAGTTAAAAGATAGCAGTTCATTAGACAATAGTGACGTATTAATTTATATGAATAACTATGAATAGAAGATGAGATAAGCCTAGTCACTGAGTTGTATCTTAGATTTTTTTACCTGTTGAACTAGGCTTGCTCATAGAATGGTGATTAGGCAAACCATGCATACATGATGAACTCATTAAATCATTTGAAAATATAGTGGACAAAAACAAAAGATATATCAGTTCTCAACATAGATAATTATATAGAACAAACATTTTCATGATAATGATTGGACATTTATTAATATGAACACTTGTTACTGAGTATTTAGGTCATTACTTTCATTTTATTCTAGTATTTAGAGACTTTTAAGCATTGGAACTACTAGTCTAGATGTATGCAATATTATATGGTTAAGTATATAGCTCTTTATTTTGGAATTGGTAGAATTAATTATGTTATTATAAATCCACAATAAATGGATTAAGGTTGTATTAAATATAACTATCATAATAGGAGAATTTGTGCTTATCAAATTTGAGGTTGATTTAAGTAGATGCTTGTAAACCTATTTGGTGCTAGAATGAGAAAACAGGGTCTATGATATTTTGAAATATTGTTCAATTATTGGAAACTTTCTAAACTAATTAACACTAAATATTTTAGAGATAGGTATAGGGGTATATATTATTAGATACTAAATTCTTATGTGAGTTGACATTGCTATAATTTGTGCAAATTTTATTTTTTAACATAAGACATTCCAAATATTTTAACCTTTATCTTATTAATTTATAATGTATTTATATAAGCTAGGATGTACACAAAGTCATAAACAAAAATGTAATTTATCAATACATTAATACTTATTTTTCATCATGATCCATAAGATTTGTCCCTTTGGTAATAGTTATTATTTGGATATAATACTATGGATTATTGCTTGTAGCTTGATTTTGTTTCTAAACACTAGTGGCCAGACCTATTGTAGATGATGTACCAATTTAAATATGAGTTTTAAATAATTAATTTATCTCCATAATATACTAAGTAAATGGTAGGAATAGAATTGATTTTATATATATATATATATATATATATCATATAAAAATAACCTCTTATAAGTGTGTAAAACCTTTTATGTATGTGTAAAACCTTTTATGTTTATGTAAAACATATGCTAGATAAGGAGAAAATTAGGTCATGGACATGAATCCAATAGAATTTAATAGAATTATACTAAAATAGTATTCTCTAAACATACCCACAAAGAATTAAATTAAAACCAATGATGCTAATGTATTTAACTCTAAATAGCTTACATTACTCTAGCCAAAGAAAAACAAACCCTCTACTGATAAAGAACCATAAAAGCCTTTATTACTATATTTATTACTTATTGAACCATTATCCAACTTTATTTTATAAATTATTGATAATACCATCTCACAAAAATAACAAATTACCATGGTGAAATTATTATCTAGTAAATAAATAGACCTAGTATATGAGCATGCATAATCTAATGATACTATGCATATATTATACATAAATGTATAATTTCCTTAATGTCAATCCCAAATTACATGAATCAAACATTGAATTCAAAGTAATTTACCATATTTGTAATTCTTCTAGTAACTTTAGTGAAATCATAAACAATGTTTTCCCATTGTGTTGGTAACTAAGTTTAAGCTAGCGGTCCCATGTTGAGCAATAGGTAAATATTTTTAAGGAGGTATTACTATCAAATTATAAGAGTCTTTTTTTATGTATTATCAGTCTCATGTTTTTATAAATATTATTTAATAGATGCTACTGAAATAAATTAGTATCATTTTAATACAAAACTTTCATTTGAAACAAAAAAGAATATATTTGATTAAATGTAATTGTAGAGCTAGGAATTGAATAAATAGGAAAATCCATGCAATCCTGACTCTATTGTTATTTATCATCCCTCAAAATATTATTAGTAAATAGTAGTTATTTTTTATTTTTTAAATATTCAATTATTTAATAATAAATTTTAAAACATGTAAAGTTTGTTAGTTGCATTTGACATGCTCTCGAATATACAAAGCATAAAATGCTTGTTCTACTAGTTGCATTCAATACTTGCATTGAACAAACACAAATTAATAATAACATTTAAGATATTGGATGTAATCCTAGTGGATCAAGCTATATTTATTTAATCAACCTATTCGAGAACTTGAAATGTATGTTTTGGATTCCAAAACTAAATTAATCATTTGCTTCACTTGCTTCATGTGTTATATATAAATTGAAAAAAATGATTTATTATTTATATTTTGATGAATTAAATTTTCTAATAAAATAAACACAAAATCATATCAATATAAAAAATGTAGAGCAGCAATTAACAATAAAGGACAAAAGTACAATTTTTAGACTCTTTTCCATTTTTCAAAGTGTAATTTCAAGAAATAGAAAATGTTTTAAGAAAAAATAATAATATGTTTTATGTTTACCAATATGTAAAGGGGATGATATAGTATTTATAGTTCATGATTATCTTCATGTTTATTATTTGTGTTGTCATTAAATCATTGGTAATGATCATAGAGTTCTTAACAATAATTGGTTTACAAACATATTTTAATCTTATCCAGTGTATAAATCAAAAGACACACTTATAAATCTAGGAAGAATAATATGCTACAAATCCTAAATACCATAGTTCGTAGATGTAAAAGAGTGAAACATTTTTGTGAACAAGAACCATAAAAGACCTTATCATTTTTTACCTTATATAGAAAACCAGTACCGAATATCATACTTATTGCAATATCAATATGTTTTTATAGGGAACATAGCAATCAAATGGAATCCATTGCAAAAAAAATAGTTAAAAATAATTATTTATTACATATCTAGTCTTTCATGTTTATTTTTGTGTTATGTAATTATATATGTTGATAATTGATCCATGTACCATTTTCATCTTTTTTTTTAATAATGTAGGATTTATAATAAGGCATGGGGCATAAATTTTAAATCAGCAAATCCTTCACCTCTTAGATGTATCATTTAGTTGTATAAGAAAAAACAAATCATTGTGCTATGTTTAAATATTTCAATGTATACATCCTATAGTAAAATAAGTTAGTTCATTAGTATATCTAATTCTATGACATATTTTTTATCAGAAACATATGAAATTTTCATCAACTACAAAATATTTGCCCTTAGAACTTCAACATTGGTACTTTATCATAATCCATAAAGATTTTATAAACTATGTAAATACAAAAATTTTGAGTTAAAAAATACAAAACATACATTGATCAATTATTTATACAATTATGGAAAGACATATTGACATTTGGAAGCTTGGCAAGACATGTTAACATATGTAGAATCAAATAGCCAATATTCATACTAAGCTATAGAACATGTAACCTAAAACCAACAATAAATTGAGAATGTAAGTGGTCATGTTACTATTGTTATTATTTTTGGTGTATTTTTTCCAAAACCATTCAGTCTAATGACATGGCTAGTTAGAACATAACATCATTAGTTATAGTTAAAGACTATTAGTCAGTAGAAAATCCTCTAAGAATGTTCAAGAAAAGAAAGATCATTGTCACATACCTAAATAATAAAGTGTTTTTCATTCATGTGAATAATTCTATTTCATTATTGAGAAAAAATTAGGTTATGTGTTTTTAAAATACAATCACACCAACCTTGGTTAATAAAATACAATACGAATTACATCATCCACAAGTTAAAAAATATATCAGTCAATAGACTAAGAAGTTCAACATGCAAATGAACATACTTTCAAAATTACGGATAGCCGTTTATTCAAATCCATGTAATGTAAATCAACCTTATGACACACCTATTTTCATGTGAAAATTAGACATATGTCAAATACCTAAAGCATGAACTTCTTTTCATTCATTTGAATTAATTACTTGTAATTGTTTAGACTGTTAATCCCGAAAATTACACTGAAGCAATTGAGCCCTTTCTAATTATAAATGCCTTATTTTTTTATCACACTTTTTATTTTAAGTATTCATAAGAGGTCAAGTCACCTATATTGGTTTATCAAAATCCAAGTTGAATTCATGTCTAAGCATCTAAAAACCCTTGTTCCAATTTCCATAGCTTAGGCCCTTTGATTCAAATTTAAATTTGGCAGGAATAATTTATGTGGGAGTACTTTAAAAAATTCCACGAACTTGGTTTAATACTAAGGTTTAATCATGTTTATTAACATGAAAAAACCTTAGTCTAAAATTAATATTTGGACCTTTTTATATCCTATGGTCCTTGGTCATTTTTATCTATTACCATGGTATAATTAATGCTTGGTCATTTTCTTATAAAATTATCTTAAATTTATATCATAAATGTTCTATCATATTTATTAATACAATAAATCCTCAGGCTAAGACTTTGTATTAAGATATTTATTCCCAAAACTATGAATTAAATGTTTTCATGTTAATTGATGAACCAATCATACCCAACCTAGCACATTAAAATCCAATAGTGCACATGAACATAGATAGCAAATGATGTGTTCAAATATCAACAAGTTAAGAATCCTAATCAATGATGCGCATTCACTCAGGTGGAGATAATCTAACAATTCAAGATAAAAGTTGAAATTTCAAAGGTCTCAAGAACTACATGAGAGCAACAAGTCTCACCATATTATTGGGTAGTCCAGTGATCCAATAGCATGTGACAGAGTCAACATGTCAATAGACATGTAGAGGGATCCAAGAATGATAAATTATACATTTCAAGTGCCTAGGTGGTAGATAAATAGTTCCTAAGCCCTTACGTAAGTCAATAAGTCAACAATCCTATGTGAAATCATGGATATGATGCATGTCATAACCATGATTAATGGAATAAAGATAATCTAATAGTGTTCAACCTTTTAGATCTTGATCTGATGATGTGAAAAGAATGTAGACTTTTTAAAGATCTTAGGCCAAATGAAAAGATACCACATGGCAAAAGGGTACTACCTCGGTAGATATGTATTGTGTAGAGACTAGAAAGACCATATAACATCCAAATGGAAAGATCTTAGATGTTGGGTACAAATATTGACCAATAATTCTAACTTGGTCAAATCTAGATCAATAGTGAGGTAAAGATGGACTTCTAAAAAGACTCAAAATGAATAGAAAACTATCAAGTGGAAAAATATCAAGAGCTTCAAGAAGATCAATAGTTTATGGTAAAGGTGAGGAGTAAGGACTCAAATGAATATCAATGGTGTGTATTTGATCCAGCTTCAATCCTACATGAGGAAGTGACATGTGTCTAGGCTGGAGCCAATTAATCAACTTAGTCACTTTTAAACTCCATGAATGCCTAGTTGGATCTAGTATGTCATAACACATGTTAGTGTGTGTTAATATTTATTTTTAAACATAAAATTGATGTCTCCTTCATGGATGGGCAAAAATTAGAAGTAGAGAAAGTCAGTAGTCGATTGTATAGCATATTTTTGGCCATTGATCTTTTTTCCACCTCTACCATAGCTAGAGAATCTTGATGCCATCATTGCAAGAGTAGGTTATTATATTACATGCATAAGAGGAAAGGTAGTTTCCTAGGAGATTTCAATTATGTAAGCAAGTGGTCAAGGGTATCTCTAGATAGTTACACATGAGGATAAAGTTTTTTTGGCCTCCACCATAGAGTTTCACTTTCTAGATCATGTAAAAAGGCATCTCTAGTCAAGAAACTAAAGGTTTTGTAGTAAATATTCATCATTATTTGTAGAATTAGTTATAGCACTAGTTTTTCTTGTAAATGGATGAAAATTTTAGGTTTGGTAAGGCATTTATTTTCTAGTTGGGAGCATCTTAGTATAGTTTTCAAGGTTGATTTGCAATTTTACAAATTACAACCCATAGTACAAAATTTCACCAAGGTGAAAAATGTATAAATATAGGGCCTCTCCTCTATTATCAAAGTGGTTTTTATTTGTCTTTGTTTTTCTCTAATTCTAGGTTCTAAAAAATTTATTGGGAACAAATTTTTTTGTGTAGATATTTTTCCCCTTGCTAAGGTGTTTTCATGTGTATAGCCATTAGGAAGATTTGAGAGCATGTTTATGTCTCCCTTGTCCAACATGTATAAATCTTGTCATGCTTATCTCCCTATAAGAATTTTTAAAAAATGATGTATGTAATATCTCTTTTAAAGTTAATGAAAATGAATTTGGTTATTTGATCTTTCCTATTGATGAATACAATAATGTGTTTTACAAGCTATGCTAATTGGATATTTGGGTTTGTGTTCATTATTGGTTATCATTCTGGGCATAGATCTAGATTATAAAGCATTTCTACATTATTTTAGGATATGTTGTCAAATAACATGTTAGGGAATCATAGGTTTATGTATTTGATAGGTAAAAGTGTATAAAAGCTTAGTTTCAATGTATGTTCCAATCTTCTGGGGATCATTTGACTTTTTCCATTATCTTATATTTGAGTTCTCTATACATCTTTGCTAAGTATAATGTCATGAATACTGCAAGATACCCTATTATTCGAGAATCACCAGCACACCACACCCTTTTTTACAAATTAACCAAATTGTCCTACCATTTTCAATACTTCAAATAGTACAAACTTTTTGCATATCATAAGTGTAATTTGCTTGCAAGTGCATAAGATATTGCTTATATAGCATGCATTTGCATCTTATTATTAAAATACCAACACTCATTTTTCCATTCATCCAATGTTAAAAATTATTTCAAATGAGGATTGAAGTCACTTTCACATCTATCTTCAATACCTTGCATGTGATCTAGAGCATTTATTCATTCCATGTGACAACCCTTCCTGAGTGAATTAAAAAAGTTTGGTTGTGCTCTACTCATATATGTGTCTGTTTATGATAAAAATCCCCATGGAGATTTAACTATAGAATATCTGCATGTGAGAAAGCTACCCCATAGGTCCTTTCACCTTGGTTCTGGTAGAGCTAGAAGTAGTAAGGAGCTGATCATACATTTTGCCAGTGGCTCTCTATCATTTTTTATGTTTGGTCCATTCTAGGTGTCGAACCCTTCCACAAACATAATGACACACTATTTGGTTTCTCATCATTATTTTCCACTTTTCATGTGTGCAAGACTTAGTGATAGAGGTGTATAATTAGGAACTAACACTTTGCTGACTCCATTGTTGGGGATTAAATTGAAGTCTTGGTTATTTGTGTTGCCGAGGAATCTTAAAGAGAACTATAAGTATTTCATGTTATGAATTTCTCTATTGTTACTTGCTATATTTGGACTATCTTGGCCATCAACAACCCATGACTCCACTAGGGACATGCCAAGAATTGAAATATTTGAGAATTTGACTTTTTTCTAAGTTTATTGCAAAGAGATATTAAAATTACATGTTGGAAGGTGATTTCTCCCCTTTTTGACATAATTTTGAATATTTTAATGGATTTTCCTTTTATTTAATCATTGAATTCAACAAGTATGTTTTTATCATGTATCGCTATCAATGTAATATGTGTTATATTCTAGAATTGTGATTCTAGTGTTGATTCCATCTTTACTATCTAGTTCCAAGGAAAATTGGTGCCTTTTTTGAATATCTTATTTTTTGGATTTTTGTGTTTTATTTCTTCCAAAGATAGAAGGATTGAGATCATCCTTCAAGGGTGACCCATCCAAGAAACTTGTCTTGTCCTTAAGTATGCATCAAAGAAGAGGGAGATAGGTTTGGAGGCTTGTTAAAGGGAAAGGATCATCTAATAAATAGTGTCTTGACTACCAATATTATTACAATCTTGAAATTTTGTTGAGCTTCCCATTGTTGAGGAATTTCATAGCTATTTTAGTCATTCGAAAACTTATAGTCCTATCTATTATGTACTTCCTTCTCAACTAGCTGAATCCCATCCCAAGTTTAATCCTTGAAGTACCCCTCATTCACCCCCTCACATCCATTTTATAATTGCTCTTGAAGCTCCAATTAAATCAATCCATAGGGACCCAAATGAGAATGAATGTCTTGCATTCCATGTTCCTAGATTCAGGCCTATAAATTTTGATGACATGGAAGTTATCCTAATCAGTCCCAAATGATGTATGGAAATATCTTCCAAATTCTTTAGGAAACAATGCAGTGAGTGGTGATCAGCACTTGAGAGATTGTCAAAATATCATTCAAGACTATGAAGTTGAGCATGAGTATGTGTACACTAAGTTGTTTGTGCATACACTGGAAGAATATGATCATGAATGGTTCAATTCTCTTCCCCATGGATTCATTGATTCCTAGGTAGAAATGAAGAATGTTTTTAGAATCCAGTATGGTGATAGTGTTGATCCAAGGTTACTTATGGCTAAGTTTGAAAACATAAAGAAGAATCCTAATGAGCACATGTAATAATTAAAGACACGACTCAACAAATTTATGATGTGGCTACCCTAGAACATAAGGCCTAGTGATATAGCATACTTGATAAAATATTATGATCCCTTTGATAAGAAAGCTACATATTAATTATGGTACAAGGACCCCATGAACATACAATTGGAATTCAATATGACCATCAAAATTGAGAACAAAATAAAGGCTATGGGAAATCCCATGAACAAGGGAGCTGATGTGAAGTTGGTCAATCTTGAAAAACCACAATCCACTAAAAAACCAATCTTGAGGAGATGGTTAAGACTGTAGCCTTCACTATTAAAGAGATGTCATAAAAGCTTTCTAGATAAAAAAAGGGGTCCCTAATATGTCTAATAGTTAAGAGAGGGATCTAAATCTTAATCAAGCATAAAGGATCCCCAATTTATAGAATCGAGACAATGATAGAGGGAAGAGGCTTTCACATGCTGAAAGAATAGATAGACATCACAATAGAGGGGCTATAAAAGAATTTCTTGATAAGTAAAACTCGAAAGTGAATGTGGTAGGTTGTGACATTGATGATGATTGGTGTGATAAGTGTTTCTTTCCATATCCTCCATGCGATACAACTACACTGATTGATGGAGATGTGGATGAACTTGAGTATGCATCATTTGGTCATGAGGTTATGATGTTCAATTATCAATTTCCCTAAATAAATATATCCACCACCATAAAATTGATGAGTGTTGTTATTGTTGATTAGATTTGGAGTGTAGTATAAAAAATATGTATCCCAACTTTAGAATATGCATGTGAGGTTAATATGGCATAGGCATGTGAATGACCTATTTATGATTTTGACCTTTTAGGATAAATTATAATTAAAAAAATATTATCAAGGAATTATGTTAGTTGAGGATAGGAAAATGATAAGTATTGCATCAATTTCCCAAGTGAAAGAATACTACTTGAGAAGTAGACAACCAGCTTCTACTCCTCAAAATACTACACTTACAAATCCAAGGGTAGGGGATGCAAGCAATGAAGCTTAAAAAACTATGATAGTTACTAATACTTCCAAACCTATACCCATTTCTAAATTTTCTAATCCTATAGGTGATCTCATAAAAAATAAACAACCTTTGATATATAGTATTCCTATGGGTGCAAGTGATATTAGAATAAATCCATCATTGAAGGTTGCTTATAAGAATGTAAATCCATCCTAGGCTACTCCACTTCAATCCTTAAGTGATTTCATTCCAACTAAATGTGTTGTCACCCTTCCACGCAATACTCCTCTTTATTAGTATAGCATATGTGATATGGCCCAAGTGTTGAGCTAACTAATATTCACCATGCCACTTGTCGAATTATTAAGAATCCCTGAGCATAGGAAGAGGGCATTTGAATACTTGGAATTTGGTGAGAAATCATTTGAAAATTAAATTTGTTTACCCTAAACTCCCCTAAAAAGTGATGAAGAATATGAAAAAGTTGTTGAACTCAATTCATAATTCTATTTGGGGATTACATTAGTAGAGAGTCAGTTGAATGTGGATCCATTATATAAAACCCTATTGATCAATAGTCTTAATGTCCATAATTGTATTTTTGATTATATTGTTTCATGTAATGTAATACCCCTAGGTGTCTTAACTGAGCTTACAGTTAAGATTACATCATAATTTATCATGTTTTATGACACATAATCATGATAATTTATAGTTGTTGGACAAGTAAAGGGGTTGGTAGTGTAGTTGGCAGTACATCTAGCTAAATATTTGAATATAGACGTGGTAGTTTTGGATTGGCCACCTAAGTGGGTGATGTTGTCGTCACATAAATGGGATGCTAGAATTGATGGAAGTGTATAAATAGACCTTTCCTATGCCACCATTCCATTTGAGGTTAATATGGTCAAAATTTATAGAGAGTTGAAGAAGATACATGTAATTGAAGATCCAAAACATGCTAAAAATGAAGTATTATACACAGATGTTGGGCTCGGAAACTTCGTCAAGAATGTTGACACTAATGAATACCCTATTTCTCTTAATGTTGATCTTGATAGTGAGGGTGTAGTTTGGAAGGTGTTTTTTGATGGGGATTATTCCAATCTTGGAAATGGAGCAAGGGTTGTATTTTATGCCCCCAATGGTATGTGTTTCAAGTTTTCTTTTTAGTTGTCCTTTGAGTGCACTAATAATATTGTTGAGTATGAGGTGCTCTTACTTGATTTATGGATTTCCTATGAACATGGAATTAAAAGGTTAATTTCAAAGGTTGATTCCAAGTTAGTGCTAAAGCAAGCCACAATTATTATGCCACAAAAAAAAGGTTGAAATAATATAGAAATGTTATCTAGGATTTGATTGAATTATTTGATGCATTCAATCTTTGTTATAATGATATAAATTTCAATGAAGATAGTATGTTTGTAGGGTTAGGTGCTTAATTTGACATTGTAAATACAATCCCTCATTGTCAGTATCAAGTGGAGGTGCTTTCTAGGCCTTCAATCCTAGATAGTGTTCATCACTAGTAGGTGTTTGATGATGATGAACAAATTAATAGGTTTCTAAATTGTGAAGTTGAGTTCCATGATAAGATCATAGACATGGAATATATGGTTTAGGTTTTTGAGCAAAATAAAACCTTATTTTGGAAGGACATTATCCATCTGAAGACAAACACACTTCCTAGATGATTGGTAAGTGTAGAAGCATCTTTTGATGGAATAGATAGAAATAAGACTTGAGACTCATTTATTTCAAAGGACATGACTGAGTGTAATTTGAGTTCTCATTAGAATGAAAGGAAGGTTTAGTTGGGTACTCACCTAAGATCAACTGAGAAGCAAGTTTACATAAAACTACTAAGAAAGTACTAGGATTGTTTGGCATGGTCTTATTCTGGGTTGAAATCATATAGGGAATACTTGTTCCAACATGTCATCCCATTATACCCTAATAGTAAGCCTTTCAGGCAGGAACAAATAAATGTTAACTCTATCTTGACCACTAAGATGCAGGATGAGTTAAATAATGTAATAGACAATGTCATCATTCAACCCATTAGGTATTCATCATGTGTTGAAAATTTAGACCCTCTAAAAAATAAAAATGGTAACATTCACTTGTCTGTGGTTTTTCAAAATTTGAATAAATATTATTTGAAATATAATTATCCCTTGCCCAATATGGATAACCTATTTTGAAGTGTTACAAGATTAGAGATGTTGTCCACTTTAGATGTCTTTTTGAGATATAACCAGGTTATAGTGAAGGCATCTGAGAGACCCAAGACTTCATTTATAATACCTTAGGGCACGCATGTATATATGAAGATGCTTTTTGGGTTAATAAATGTTGGTGTAACATTTTAGTGAGCTAGAATGTTGCTTTTGTAGGGGTGATTAACAAGTTCATATTTTTGTATTAGGATGATATTACTATGTACTCTAATTCTAGAGAAGAACATTTGGAGCATCTAAAGAAAGTGTTGATTAGATGTAAGGAGTTTGGAATTTTTATCAATTTAAATAAATGTCAATTCAAAGTACAAAAGGCCAAGTTTTTGGGACATATATTGTCTAAGTAGAGTGTCACGATTGATGTTGAAAGGGTAAAAAGAATTGAAAAAGTACCCATCTTATAATCTAAGAATTGAATTCAATCTTTCTTTGGACAAATTAATTTTTTGAGAAGGCTTGTGTCTAGATTTATAGAGATTAATTTGCCTATCACTTCTATATTGAAGAAGGGTCAAGCCATCAAGTTGGAAGAGAAGGCCATGAAGGTGTTCAATGACATCAAGGGAGATTTAATGTCTAATCCTATTTTGGCTAGCCCAGATTACACTAAGACATTTTAGATATTATCTTTTACATGCTATAATACTATTTCTACTATCCATGTGATAAAGAATGAAGATGGTCATGGTCATCTAACATATTGTTTTAGAAAATCCATGTAAGATACTAAATTGAATTACACCATCATGGAAAAACAAGCCTTCACTATATTAAAGGATATTAAATCATTTAGACCTTATGTTTTAGAGCCTAAATATTATTTTTTATGTCCCACATACATGGTGAAGTACATTTAACTCAGACAAAAACATCTAACAAGATATTTAGGTGGGTCAACAAGTTGTGATAGTATGACCTGGATATTTTGACCACCATGTTAGTGTGAGGGATGTGTCTATCCAAGATCATGGATGAGGCCACCTTGCAATTCATTGATGTAAATACTATTATTTTCAATGTTGATGATTCTTTGAGTCAATTTAATATGTCTCCATCGTATAAAGACATTGTGTACTGCTTACAAAATTTGAACTGTCCCCCTGACTTGGACTAGAATCAAAAGAGGACTCTTAATATTATTTTATAAAAATACCTATTGATTAAAAATGGACTTGCATGGAAAAATCTAGATGGGGTTCTATGAAGATGCATACTAGAATAATAAATTACTAACCTAATTGAAGACTTCCGTAGGGAAGTATGTGGTGGCCATTTTACACATAAAGTTACAACTCATTAATTACGAGAGGTGGTTATTGGTGGCCTTTTCTATTCAAATATGTTACTAATAAAGTTATAAAGTGTGAGAGATGTCACCACTTTACTGGAGGATGAAAGTTTTTGGTTCTCTTCCTTTGTAGCTTGTAACAATTGAAGGCCCATTCAAATAATGGGGAATGGATTTCATTAGAGAAATTTTTTATTCTTCAATCACTGGAAATAGATGGATACTTATTATAACTAACTACTTCAAAAAATGGGTTGAGGTAGTCCCTAAAAAGAAGGCTACACACCATGTGGTTATGGATTTTTTTCTAAATTAGATTGTCTATAGATTTGTTGTGCCTATCAAAGTTATTACTAATAATTCCATGAGTTTTGAAGCTAAACCTTTAATGGAATTATGAAAAGAGTATGGGATTGAATTGACCTATGCTTATAATGACAACCCTTAAGGAAATTCTCAAGCATAATCTAATAACAAAAACTTGTTTAAAATCATTAGATGAAATTTGGAAGAAAATTAAAAGAAGTGGGGTGAACAATTGAATTTTTCTTTGTGGGATGATAATATCATGCCTTAGAGAGATACATGCAAAATACATTTTGAGTTTGTCTATGGAGGTCAATCAGTTTTACCTATGAATTTTTAGTTGCCAACCTGTCAGCTCATGTAGTAACAAGAAGATGATGAAAAAATCAACCACCATGAAATCAGGATGAACCAGGTTATTAAACATGATGAATTTTGAAGTGAGGATCATGAACCACACCTTAAGTTCAAGGAAAATATGAACAAGATATTCTAAAGGAAGACCACTCTAAGAACCTTCCAAGTAGGTGATCTAGTTATACATTGGGACAACATGCATGAAAAGAAAGGCAAGCATGGAAAATTTCATACCATGTGGATGGATCCCTATTCCATCGACTCTTAGACTCAAGAACACACTTTTTTCCTAAGAGACTTGGATGGTGAAATACTAGAGCTATCAGTCAATGCCAAAAATATAAAACACTTCCTTGATTGAGTATGAAATTGCATACATAATTGTATAGTGTATAGTCTTGTTATTTTATTACTTTATTACCCCTTTGATTTGGGATTTACTTATATAGTTTCCTTTAATGTTTTTTGTCATGTATAAATTTTTATGTCCTTTTGATCTATTTTTGTCAATCTATTTTATTTTGTTGAGCCTTCATGGGTCTCTATTGATTTAAATTGACTAAGTGTTGACTCTGTGACATAATGGATTGGAACCTACTCTTATGTTCTAGGGTTATTTTCACACCCATAAGAGGTGTACATCTGTGAGTGAGAGCCAATGTTAGTGCCAAAAACTTAACTAAATTAATTGAGCCCTTTCTAAGTATAAATTCCATATTTGTTTTGTCCACTACTTATTTTGAGTGTTCATCAGAGGTCAAGTGTCCTATAGTGGTTTTTCAAAATCGAAGTTGAAGTAATGTTTGAGCATCTCAAAACCCTTGTTCTAATTACCCTAACTTAGACCCTTTGATTCAAATTCAAATTTGGTGGAATTAATTTATGTGGGAATGCTTTAAAAAAATTCATGGACTTGGTTTAATACTAAGGTTTAATCATGTTTATCAAAAAAACCAAACCTTAGTCTAAAATTCTTATTCAATCCATTTTATATTCTATGGTCCTTGGTCCCTTTTATCTATTAGCATGGTCTAATTAATGCTTGGTCCCTTTTTTAATTACTTAGCTTAATGTCTTATCCTAAAGATTCTATGATATTTATTAATTCAATAAAACCGTAGGCTAAGACTTTATACTAAGATCTTTATTCCATGAACTATAACTTAATTGTTTTCATGTCTATTAATGAACCAATCATGCCCAACCTAATATATCAAAATCTAATGGTGTATGTGAACTCAAATAGAGTTGTTTGGATGGTGCGTACAAAATTTAATAAGTCCAGAATCTTAATCAATGATGTGTGTTCACATAGGTGTAGATAATATATTAATGAGAGATCAAAGTTGAAATGTCAAATGTCTCAAGAGCTTCATGAGAGTGACAAGCATCACCATCATGGTGGGGTTTCTAAAGATCCAATGGCATGCAATAGATTTAACATGTTAATATACCTATGGATGGATTTAATAATGACAAGTGGCACCATCTCAGGTGCCCAAGTAGTAGATCAATGGTTTGTGTTCTCTTACATAAGTCAATAAGTCAACATGTCTATGATAAAACATGGAGATAATGCATGTCATAACCATGTTGAACAAAACAAAGGTCAGCCAATAGCATTTGACCTCTCTAATCTTGATCTAATAGTGTAAAAAGAAAGTTGAATTTTCAAAAAACTCAGAATAAATGAGAAGCTACGACATGGCCAAAAGGGAACATCCTAATAGATATTGAATGTGTAGATTATATAAAGCCCATGAAGCTACCAAATGGAATTATCTCATATGTTAGGTAAAAATATTAGATAATAGCATTTAAGTAGCTAGATCTAGACCAATGGTGTGAGGTAAAGGTGAAATTTTCAAAAGACCCAAAATGTATAGAAAATTACCAAGTGGAAAAATAGTAGGAGCCTCAAGTAGATCAATGATCTATGGTAAAAATTAGGGATAAATACTCCAATGAAGATTGATGGTGTGTATTTGATCTAAATTCAAGTCTACACGTGGAAGTGGCATGTGTTTAGGTTGGAGCCAATTAAGTGACTTAGTTACTTTTAAACTCCATGAATGCTTAGTTATATCTGATGTGGTGTGCCATGTGTTAGTATGTGTCAATGTTTAATTTTAAAGCTAAAATTGATTGCTCCTTTCAGGATGTGAAAGAAATAAAAGAATATAAGAAGGTTTGTGGGCCATTATAGTGTATATTTTTAGCCACATATCCTTTTATACCTCTACCATAGCTGGAGTATCTTAATTTCATCAGTGAAAGAGAAGGTTGTTCCATGGATTATATAAGAGGAAAGGAAGTTGCCCGGGAGGTTTCAATTGTGTAAGCAAGTGGTCAAGTGTATCTCTAGGTAGTTACACATGAAGAAATCTTTTGTTTGGCCTTCACCATAGAGCTTATCCTTCTAGATCATGTAAAAATTAATCTCTAGTCAAGATTTCAAAGTGTTTATTTCAAATCTTCATCATTCTTTGTAGAGGTAATTAGAGCAATGGTTTTTCTTGCAAATGGATGAAGATTTCAGGCATGACGAGGGACCATTTTTTCCATTTGGGAGCATCTCGAAAAAATTTGGAGGGATGCTTTACAATTTTTAAAATTTCAACCCATAGTCCTAAATTTTAATTGGATGCAAAATTCATAAATAGAAGGCCTCTCCTCTATTGTCAGTGTGGTTTTTGGTAGTCTTCATTTTTCTCTAAGTCTAGGTTTTGTAAAAACTTTTGGGATCAACTAATGTGTGTATATCTTGTCTCCCTTTATAAGGTGGTTGTAGGTGTACAACCAGTAAAAAAATTTGAGATCATGTTTATGTCTCCCCTGTCTAACATTGGAAAATCTCACCATGCTTGTCCCCATGGCAGCATTTTAAAACATTAATGTATGTAATATCTCTTCTTAAGTCAATGAAAATGCTTGTGGTTCTTTGTTATTTCCTATTGATGAAGTGCAATAATGTGTTTTGAAAATTATGTTTATTGGATATTTGGTCTTTTATTCATTACTGGTTATCATTCTGAGCATATATTTAGATTATAAACCCTTTCTACATTATTTTAGGATATTTTATTGAATAAATTGTTAGGACAACCTAGGTTTATGAATTTGACAGGGAAAAGTGTTTGAAAGCTTAGTGTAAGTGTATGTTATAATATTTCAAGGATCATTTAGAATTTCCCATTATCTTGTGTTAGATTTCTCCGTACATCTTTGCTAAGGATAATGTCACGAATAGTACAAGATACACTATTCTTTGAGAATCACCAGCACACCATACCCTTTTTCATAAATTAACCAATCTATCCTACAATGTCCTACTCTAAAAATAATACATACTTATTATATCATAAGGGTTATTTGCCTAAAAATTAATAATATCTTACTTATATAACATACATTTGTATCTTCTGCTTTAAAGACCTAGTACTGCATTTTTCCATTTAATCCATGTTAAAAATTATTTAGAATGAAGGTTATAGTCACTTTCACATCTATCTTTAGTAACTTGTATGTGATCTAGAGCATTTGTTCATTCCATGTGAAAACCTTTCTTGGGTGGATTGAACAAATTTGGTTATACCCTAATCATATTTATGTCTCTTTGTGCCAAAAATCCCTATGGTGGTTGAATTTCATAATCTTTCCATGTGAGAAAGCTACCCCATAGGTACTCTCACCTTATTTTAGGTAGATCTAGAAGTAGTAGGGAGATGACCATACCCTTTTTCAGTGCCTCTCAATCATTTTTTGTGTCTTTTCCATTTTAGATGTCAAACCCTTCCTTGACTATAATGACATACTAGAGGGTTTTTCATCTTTGTTTTCCATTTTCTTCAAGCGTTCAAGATCGAGTGATAGAGGTGTACAACTAGGAACCAATAGATAAAAATAACATGTATGTATTTTTTCAAATACAATCATACCAACCTTGTTCAAGGTAATACAAATTATATCAACCACAAGTTAAAAAATACTTCAATACACTAACAAGTTCAACATGCAAACATATAAAACTAAGTAGCCTAGAATTCTATGCCCTAGCACTTACATTAAAATCTACCTTTAATAGATATATCCTACATTAGATTATCCAAAATTATATCCACTAATTCCAAGATAAATTAATTCAACTTTTAAATGAAACTATATGCTTTATAGTAGTAAAAATTTGAAAACAAATTTACATATGCTCACCATCAAGTAGCAAAAAACACTAATCACAATATTATTGTTATGTATGTGGTATACACAAAAACATAAATGAGAATTTAAACATTAAAGATCATTGAATTTCATGTAGGAAAAAATTATAGCTTGATCATTGATCCATAGAAACTAAGAAAGAGAAAAAATCAATAATTATAGATAAAGGCAATGTAATTTTTATAAAAGACTATTTTAAAGCAAAATCCACTTCATGTAAACCAATTTGTGATGTAATCAGGACCTATTTGATTCCAACCCAATAAATTCATGTTGGTCCCTATCAACATCATTTTCTGAGTTAGTGTCATATCTCCATTTATATTCTTTGCATTCTAGTTTATCGATTATTTAATCTTATGAAATCTTGGAGTATGTTTCTAGACATTCCAAAATTTCCTTTCATGTTTCATGTAATCCATGCCAATGATAAAAATAAAATATGATGACCAAGTGATATGTGAATCATAAGTTAACTAAAAGGAACACATGGTGTGATGTATGAGGAAGATGCTTCTTAAAAACAATTATGCATCATGGGGTACATGTCAATTTCATCCTCTGCAAGCATTATCCCAGACAACATATTACTTTTGGTCAAGATATAAAAAGTCTTCATCTGACATCTAGACCAATCTCCATGTAAAATATATATTCTAAAAAGATTATTTGCATTCCTTTAGCTTTTAAAGACATGATTTTTTTGATTGGCCTAAGGGATAAGTGGATTGGTAAATATTTCATTAACCTAAATTAAATATCTCATACTTGATTATCGGACACATCAAGAGCATAAAACAATTCATCCCATAATGAATTACATCTTTGAAGGAGAAGTAAGGTGGAGAAATAAGTGGCCATCCTTGTTCCATTGTATACTCCTTGGAAATATATTCATGAGATGAAAAATAGA
>JARHVA010007045.1:147500-152500 GCA_037957365.1 Torreya grandis
AGACTAGGGACTAAATCATGACCCTAGAATAAGGAGTGCATGGCCATGAAGACAAAAATGCTCAAGAATAACCTAAATAACATTCTAATAACTATGAACATCTTCATTATTATAGGCATAAGGATGTTCCATAGGATGCGAGAGCTCGAGTAGCTACACAGTTGGCATGTGATATGACAAAGATGAATACACCCAAGTTTGATGGGACTGTATTAAGGGATGGAGCTGAAGTGTGGATAATATAAATTGAAAAGTATTTTAATATCTAAATTTTTTTTGAAGTAATGAAAGTATTCTGGTGAGTTTATTAATTTTTTAGGGAAGCAGTGAGTTGGTGGGTGAAAAAGAAGCTCAAGATGAATCTCAACCCAACCACAACCATTTAAGAATAGTTCATGACACTATTTAAGTCATGTCGACTTCCATAGTTGTACTTTGATCAAATTTCTACATTTTTTAGAATTTTAAGCAAAAGGATTTATGAGTGAATGAATACTGGGATAAATTCACAAAGATTCTTAAGTATGAACCTCAATATTAGGAGGATGAGAGGTTCATATTAGTAAACTCATCATGGAATTGAAACCCAAACTTCATTGAAAAGTAAATTTTCATGGTCTATATAACATGGATTAGGTATTCGAGCACGCTGTCAAGCAAGAACATAAACTAAAATATCTTGCCAAAGTCAAATAAAAGATCCAAAATAAATTTTGAATTTATAAATAAACTCTTAAGTACAAGAACTAGAAGCAGAGGAGTGGATATTCTAAGGGTTAGTTCAAGAATCAAAATGCCATATTCAATAGTAGTTCAGGGAATAAGAAACCTAGTAAAGGTTTCAAGGGAAACAAATAGAATGAGAGGAAAGAACTAGTTGGAGGTTTCTTCATTTGTGAAGGTGACCTTTTTTTCTTGAGAATGTTTATAGGAAAAATCAAATAACAAGGGTTCATCTTCTCAACAAGGTACATTTTAGTAGATGATTCATGTAGTTGTTGATAATCAATAGGATAAGTATGAAACATTACCCATTGAGATATAAGGTATTTTGTTTGATCATATAGTTTATATTTTTATTGATACAAGAGATATTTAATGTTTTATTTCTCATAGTATGCTTATAAAATTATGTAAAAAGGCTATAATTCTATAAAATGCATGGTTAGTATAATGTGGGAATGAGTCAAAGTTCAAAGATGATAAGTGTCTAGTAGAAGTAGAGATTACATTCCTTGAGTTTACTATAGTAGTATAACTTTACGAAGCACTGTTGATATCATATGATGTGATCCTAGGAGTCAATTAGCTTGTGAAGCATAAATCCAAGGTTGATTATTTTCTTAAGAAGGTTAAGTGTCAAGATGATTTCAAAAATTAGACACAACTTCATGGTGAGAAAAGGGAGTTGAAACTAAGGAAGAGTTATGAAATTTAACTAAAGAAAGTTCAAAAGAAGGGATTCAATGCATTTATCATTAATAGAAATGATATTAAATAATATATGGAACTATCTATCATAGGTTATCCCTTTCTGACAAACATACATGAAATGTTTCTAGAAGAATTACCAAGATTACCACCTAAGCATGAGTTTGATTGTTCAATTGATATCATACATATATCTGAACTATAGTCTAAGGTACAATGAAAAATAACAACCACTGAATTGGTTGAGTTGAAAGCATAAATTCAAGAATTGTTGTCAAAGTGGATGATTTGACCAAGTGTGTCACCATGGGGTTCTCCATTTGTCTTTGTCAACAATTATGGCACTCTTTGCCTATGTATAGATTATAGGATGTTGAAAAAATCATTGATCAAGAATAGATATCCATTTCCATACATCAATAATCTCTTTTATCAAATTCAAGGAGATATATTTTTTCTAATATTGATCCTAGAGGAAGGTATTACTAGTTGAGCAAATGTGAATAAGAAATCCTAAAAATAACATTCAAGACTCGATATAGAAACTACAAATTCATAGTGTTACCATTTGGATTGATAAATTCTCTGACAACATTTATGAATCTTATGAACCATGTGTTTAGAGATTACCTAGATAATTTTTGATTGGTCCTTTTTGATGACATCCTCATTTAAAGTAATGATGAGGAAGAACACTTACAACATTTGGAACTAGTTTTGAAACATTTTGGAAGCATAGATTGTATGGAAAATTGTCTAAATATGAATACTTTTAATAAGAAGGTATAATATATAGGACATATTATCTCTATAAATGGTATTTTATTTGATATAATCAAGACAAGATCCATTATGGAGTGGTTGGCACCAAAGAATGTGCATGAGGTAAGGAATTTCATGAGATCAGTAGGCTATTACAAGAAATTTATTATTAAGCTCTCTAAGATAAAAATTAAAACTACCTCTATTCAGTAGAAGACTAAGAGTTTCATCTGGTAAGATAAGTGTGAAATAGCCTTTCAAGGACTTAGAAGGAGGCTTATTTTATCAGCAATGCTAATAGATCTTGCTCCTAATGGTCAATTGTCAACAATCACTAATGTATTTGGGGATAAAATTTGATGAGTTATTATGCAATATGGTTCATTAGTAGCTTGTGAGTCTATGAAATGGAAGCCATATGAGGTGAATTATGCCCCTCATGACCTAAAATTATGGTAATTTTGAATGATTTGAAAATGTTAGGCCATTATCTGTGCGGCAAACCATTCTAAATCAAGATTGATAACTTGGGACTCAATTACATCTTAATTAAACCAATTCTTAATTTTCATCATATATAATGGTTAGAGTTATTATTTCATTATTATTTTTATATTAATGATATCAATGACAAGAGAGTGAAATAGTTGATGCTCTAAGGTTTAAAAGGTACATAACAACCATGGCTACTATTAGGAGTATTTACAAAGATCAAGTGATTAAATTATTTCCAATAGATGAATTATACAAATAGATTAAGAAATCATTATCTAATAATTCTTAGAATCTTAGGTTAAAGGGAATTAGGATAGAGAATGATGGTCTTTTGTGGTACAATTACGTGATGTATTTAGCTGATAAAAAGAATATTAGGATCATATTAATAAAATAATTACATAATGCCCCATACTTAGGATATATAAGATTAACCAAGCTAATGTTTGAACATAAACCACTCTATTTTTAAAAAGGAATCAAGAGAAATGTTGCATATTTTATGTCTCATTGTCTAGAATGTTAGCATGTTAAAGCTAAACATGTTCATCTAGATAGATTATTGTATTCAGATGACATAAAAGTATGGAAGTGTTAGGTGATCATTATGGAATTTTTCCAAGGTTTGTTATTATAATAAAAATGAATGACATGATCTCAGTTGTAATTGACAAACTAAGGTATCTTAGTTCATACCAAACAACTTGACTAATGATGAACATACACTTGTGAAGACATTCATCAAGGAGGTGTATCAATTGGATGGTTTTACATACAAAATCATTATGGATCATGATCTAAGGATGATTTATACGTTTTTATTGACTCTAAATTTAGCTTAGGGCATGTAGTTGAACTTTAGAACTACATATCACCCATAAATTTATGGACAGACAAAGTGAGTTAACCAAGTTTAGAAGATCTCATTCATATGTACTGCATGGATTATAAATGCAAGTGGTAAGATGATATTCCATTGGTTGAGTTTTCTAATAAAAAAATCATACAAATTAAAATTGAATATGCTTCTATCTAAGACAATATAATGAAGGAGTTGTAGAACACCAATAAGTTGGGATAGATTACAAGACAAGGTAGTCTTAGGACCTGAGATGATTTTAAAAATAAAAGAGAAACTGAGAATAATTAGGTAGAGGTTGGTTGAGGCAAATGATAAAGATAAAGGCTATGTTGATATGAAAATAATAGCTAGGCAATCTTTTATAGGTGATAAATTGTTTTTATGGTTCAAGCCTTAGAAAAGCTTGATTAAATTTAATAAGTTAGTGAAAATTTCACTGAGATATGTGGAACCCTTCAAGGTATAAGAAATGCTTAACATTATAGTGTATAAGATTTTATTTCCACCAACTCTAACTCATTTACATAATGTATTCCATGTGTCTTATCTAAATAAGTATGTTTTTTATCCTTCACACATATTGGATTGGAATGCTTTACAGATTATGGACCCTAGAATGGTCATGGTAGAACCAATTAGAGTAATTGACACTCAAAAAATCTATTTATGTAATAATAAAGTTTCATAGTGAAATGTTTTATACGACCACTATTATGAGGATAGTGCCACTTGAGAGGACTATAATGAGTTCTATATAATATTTCCATATTTTCTAGTTTGATTTGTTGTGTCATATTAAATTATCTTCTTCTAAATAATGTTTTAAATTCATAACTTATGCATGAATAAATGACATCATGATGATGACCAACTCAAGGGGTAAAGGATGTCACATCCTGATTTCTATCTAAGTTGAATAATCTATTTAATTTATGGATTAATATAGTTTATTAGTTAACTAACTAATATTTAATTAAGCTTAGTGGCATATTTTTATTATGGGATAGTTTGTGTTACTCAATTTACATGAATAGTTGCTATTAATTAGTAATATTTTTACTTTATGTATATAATAAAAGCCATTATTTTTTATTATAACACATTTTTTTATGGATATAATGATGTTTTAGGCTAATTATCTTCATTATTGTGACATGGATGTAGGATAGATTCTTCCCTCAGATTATGGCAGCTGGAAAGCATCATTAGAGAGGGTGGTTTATATGAAACATTGGAGTATGAAAGAGAATGAATCTGAAAAACCCTTCCACACACTACATTTATATTTTATGATTGTATTGTTTGATATATAGTTATATTATGCTTTATTTTACATTTAAATGTGCGTTGTGTTATTTTATGTTTTAATTTAATTAGTTTCTATTAATGATCATGTTGTTTTGTTTGAATGATTTCAATAATTTAGTAATAATGCATAACTTATATTGTT
>JARHVA010007045.1:157500-312500 GCA_037957365.1 Torreya grandis
AATTTTTTTGTATGAATCTACTAGTTTTAATATTATTATCTATTTATACCAAATTTTATAGTCATGACCATAATTAAGTAGTCAATGGGTTTCACTAGCTTAATTAGCACCATCAATGTAAAATAAGGATTAATCATATTGAGTGATGTGTATGAAATTGATAGATCCTAGAGATAATTTATTATTTAAATTTTTATTCAAAATAATGTTTGATTAAAATTGACATTTATTATGTCGATATAGTTTTAATATTTATGCAATATCATATTACAATGGATCTCATTATGGTAAATATTGTATATTAGATATCTTCAACAAATAGGTTCTAGTTTATTACTCTAGACTACCCCACCATCATTATCTACCAATCTATCAAGGGAGGGCCATACACTTATTTAGGAGATACTGAGGGGGATCTATTTACCATGGTTGGTATGGAAGAGTGCTCAGATGATGTTCTCCCTTCCTATTGCAGTACTATACTTGAGACTACACTTTATATTACATATTGATTATTGAGTCATAGAGAATCTTGCATCATGGAGACTCTACTCAGAAAAAATATGTATCATGTTTTATCATTTGAGTTATTTTTATGTATTGCTGAAAACTATAAAATTTATATACTATACTTTTACAATAGTGGCTGTAATATTGTATCATCCACAATTGAATTTATACTATTTCATTTATGATGACATGTATTATTATTTTTTGTTTTAGTATTGGTCATAATTTCTATATCTGTTCATGTTGATCCTTATCTAAGTGGATTAGTTATAACCTTTTCTATTAACTAAATTAATATAGTTAGTTAAATATCACTAATTATGTTTCTCTTGGTGAAATATATATGTTGAATATATGTATTAGTTTTTTCTTAAAATATTTATATATTATATCAAAATCTAGTGGAATTGTTACAACATTAAAATATTCATATATACAAACTATTCTTCTTTCTATTTGGCATTTGTGTACTAACTAGTTAATAATAGTTGATTGAATACTAGATCTATTTTTATGTAATGTAGAATATAAATTTAATTTTGATCTTTATTAAATATAAATATTAAAAAAAACCAATTATAATCCATAATATATTTGATAAAAGGAATAAATATATTAATATATTCATGAAATAAAGAATGAAATATAAATAAAATAATAGGCAAAATTAGTGAAATCATACATAGAATTAACAAATTTTTGAATACATCCAATATAATCATATTAACAATGCTAGGAAGAATGTTATATTATTATTAGATAAATTATCTACTTCTAGTAATAGACACTTAAAAAAGAATTATATAAATGGATAAAATGGTTACTATTCATAAATATGATGTGACCAACATGTACTAGTTACACTCCATTTTTGTTTCATATCAACACTATCTTTGGCCAAAACAAAGCCATGCAATAAAATTATTACTCAGTAAAAGACCAAACCTAGTCTACAAGCACATAATGCTCAACAATACCACCCATATATTAAGCTTAACATAGATAAAAATAAAAAAAGGAATTTCGTTCTTACATGAATTGGTTAGGGAAAAAACACCTGACTACTAGCAAAAAATGTGGGATCTTTTCCAAGCCTTTGCTTACAACACAAAATGCCTCAAAGCCTAAGTAGCACAATCAAAAGCCTTTGTTACTATTTTTATTAATTGCCTTATGTTTGTAAAAATTAAAAATCCCATGGTATAATTCTTACCCAGTAATAGAATAGACCTAGACTATGAGCATACAAAACGTACCAATACTACAAAGATGTTACATATAATCAAAATATAATGAAAAGTATGTCACATATATAAACCCTTTTACTATGAATAAGTAAACATATAGAACAATGTCAAGGATTTAGAATTACACTAAAGAATAATACTAGAAACCCTTGTTACTACTACTTACCTTACTCTCAAAACTAATTTTTTGCTCTACCCCTTTTTGTATTACCAATATCTCTATGAAAAAAAAAATCCACACAATAAAATTATTACCCATTGAAACACCCCATTGAAACACAATAAAATTTAATAATATTACCCAAATATTAGACATAAGTTTGACAATATAAAACTAAAATCAACAACACTAATTGCCTTAAACCCTAAATATCCTACTCCACTGTAGTTGAAAAATTAAACTTGTCATTGAAAAAGACCCCTAAAAAACAAAATCCCCATGATAAAATTCTTACCTAGGAAAGAACAAACCCAATATATAAACATATAAAACCTAAAAAATAATAATTATATACAACACACAATCCAAATAAAAATAAAAATAGGTCTAAAAAAAACCAAAATAAATCCCCAGACTAAAATTCTTACCCAACAAAATAATATACCTAAGATATGAAAATATAAAACCTAAAAACACTACTGAGATATAATAAACAATATGAATAAAAGTAGAAGATCATAAATATGACCCTGATTCCTATGAAAACCCTAACAAATATGATATAATGACAAAAATGCAGCATGGTAGTCTCCTCCCTACACAACCAAAACCAACAAAATTAAAATAAAAATAGTAATTAACTCAAACCATAAATAACCTACTCCATTATAGCTAAAACATTTAACCCTTCAGTGAACAAGAACCCTAAAATAATAAAACAAAACATCACATTAATAATCTTACCCACAAAAATAATGAGCCTAATCCAAGAGCATATAAAACCTAATAACATTACCTAGGTATTAAAAAAAGTCCAAATAAAAAATAAAAGTAGGTCATGGATATGAACACGATTCCTATGAAAAAAACCAATTTTTTTAATGATGCTTCACTCAAAATGCAAAGGAAAAATAGTAAAAGAATCCATTAATTTTAAAGCTTTAATAGTCTCTCCTCTAAATTCCCACAAACAATGAAGTCAAAAAACATGCCACTAATTGCCTCCATGAAAATAAAAAATCACATCATTTCAACATTCAATGCCAAGTACTCTCAAATATCTCTAAATCTCCTACTCAATTTGGTGATTTCATAAACCCTATTTTCCCATGCTTTTGCTAACTAAGTTTGATAGTTTTATTTAACACAACCCTAAATTTTCACCACATAAAATCCATACATTTAACTCACAATCCTATATGCTTCCAGCTATATTCAATACTTGCATCAAATAAAGAGAGACTGAAAATAATGTCCTAAGAATTTCATCAAATAATGGTGCAACAAATAAATTTTTTAATCATCCCATTAAAGACCTCACAACTTTCCCCATAAAAATTTTGATCTTATTTTTAAACCCAAAATGAGGACATCATATCATCCAAAATTTTGTATAATAATTTTTATTTAAAGAGAATTTGATGTTATAGTTCCCTCTGGGACTAATAGTATTAATCAACTCAAAAAATATTACATGTTATAGTTATGACCACCAATAATAATATCTAAGTTGAAACATTTGAGAGTATATAGATAGACACTATTATATATTAGTATCAAGATAAATATGTACATTTGTATAATATATATTTTTAAATCCATAATGTTCAAGAGCATGAATGCTTAAGATAAATATATGAAATTGAAACAATCACTTTCCCCTTTGATAAATCAATCAAAAGAAATTGACACAATGAGGGGGTAATCTCAACAATCAAACAATATAGAATGAGATCATAAATATATCCTTCACCTACTTCTTAATACTTAATGCATTCGTAACATATGTTTCATAGTTTGAATGATATATTATGTAATACTTAAACATTTAGATATAAATTTATATTGTAACTTTTGGCATCTACAGTATGTCACATTTGCAATGATATCAAAGATGTAATAAATTTTTATTTGAATTAAAATATATTTTTTTCTTATTTCTCACAATTTTTAATTTTGTTTTCTTTTCTTGATTACACACAAATGTATTATACTCTTCCAAATATAAACATTAGACTTTTATATATGGATAACATGTCACTAATTTGAGTAACACATATATGCCCTTCAAAATATATTTTACATCCAAACTGTGTATTATGTTTTGTGTGTGAGTTTGTGATTCCATGAACTGATGATGTAATGTGATTTGAATAACTCAAAATTATTAAATTTAAAACTTTAAATTCAAGTAAAGGTTTTCCCTAACTATACTTTATTAATAATATGATTACCCTAGATGTTTTAATTAACAACCATGATCGTATCACTTTTGTATGAACAACACGAATCTTATATAATCTGTGAAGTTCATGAATTAGTAAACACTATTAACATTGAAAATAAATTACATTTTTATCTTTTTAATTTGGGCAAAGGTAGTCCCACATCATGACTCATGTCTCTATTATTAATATCAAGATCTAATTTTATGATTTAAAAATATTTGACAAGATGTTATTAGATGTACCAAGGCAAGACTAAAGGAATCTATTTTTTATTAATGTATTATCATTAACCAATTAAAAACATAAAAAGAATATTATTTTAAAAATTAAAAAGATTGAAATAAAATTTTATATACAAATATTAGAATATTAAATGTGTGTTATTCAACCATATTCCCCTTAAATATGCTATTACCATACTTATTGTAAATAAAATAGTTCCATTGATTGAATATTAGAACCAGCTATGCAAAAAGACCTGGAAAAATTTAATATTTGATTATAGTTTAATACTTTTAATAGATTATTTTAGCATGATGTGATTTTTCCAACCTAAATGTTTAGCAACATTATTATCATTGGTTCATCACTCTCTTGACTACACTTAAAAATAGTTCATTTTTATTGCACTTCCATAAGAGAAAGTTGAGTTCATATAGAAGAAAACTACAACATGAATTCAATTTTGTAATGAAATCATATCACCTGAATGATCATAGGTTCCAATTTCAAAAAGTCAAGATATACATTTCCCTTATTTTTTATGATACCAATACCAACACATGCATCTCTATTCTCTTTACATGAAAAAATTAGAATGCATTGCATATCAATTTTGATTTCCATTTAAAGATACATAGAAGTATTCAAATTTATTTTTAATATAAAAATAATCTTCTCTTATCGATTTCAAAAATAAATTTAAATTCGTGAATGATTTCACTATTATTAAATATTCTTTTATCTTTATTTTTTAATATACAAATATATAGTTTTAGAATTTCAAAAAGTTAATTTCATAGATGATTTCACTAGCATGAAATTATAGTCATAGTTTAATTTTTTATTTATTTGTTTACTAAGATTTATTATCCTATTTTTAAAAGTTTGATACTGATGCAAGATTTATTTCTATAAGGATCTTTAGACCTAATAAAAAAATTACTAATTTAAGGGGATATATATTTGTTGAATCTCATGAAAAATTCCACATGTTATGTATTGTGGTTGGTCTAACATCTCACAATAAAATGCAAAAGGAAATAAGGAAATAATTTCCTATAAATATAATCTTACATTATATTATTACATGATAAAAGTGAATGACCCATAATTTTTAATATAGCTTATTGTATATGGATCTTAGATAAATATTGTGGTTGATCTTACAAGGAAGGTTGAGGAATAAATTGCCTTATTTTTAAATTTATTTAGGGATTGTATTATCAAGCCTACAATGCGTAGATGATAGAAGTCACCACATGGTGTAGTTTTAGACCATTCCCAACTGGATTTAACAAAGGTCATCCTATTAGAAAATAATTCCATAACCTTACCATGTCATCTTGGTCTATCAATATTAAAATGCATTCATCATAGAAGCCATGAATTCTTCAGGTTATCTAACAAAAATAAGAGAATTAGATTAAAGAATTATTATTAAGAGTACCAAAAGAAAATACTTTAATTATTTTAAAATTACATTATCACTACCCTATTTTATCATAATCCCAAGGTACCAGGATGACTTATTCTTCACTAACAACTTCATAACTCTTATAGGCTGTCAAAGTGTTTAAAAGAATTATTTGGGTTCCCAAGGTAATTAAATGTTGAGCAAATTGATATCAAGAAATTTTAAGGATGGAAAATGGTGTAACATATCACGATGATTAATAGGGCCATGAAAAAAATGTCAAATGACAAATATTGTTGGAAATTAAATGTTTCCTAGTTGGAAATGGTAGTTTTTTACCTTTAATATTATTGTATTTACTATATTGTCTATATTAGCTACTTAGGTATGTTTAGAATGTCAACATATTATTAGATATATTCATTTTTTGAAACCATGACACGTCTAAATTTTCTATACTTGATGGCTTTTGGAAGGTTTAATTTCAACAAGATCAATGGTAAAGAAAGACACAATAAATAAAAGTGGGTTCAAAAAAATATTACATGAAGTCAAATACACATGAGTCATAATGATATATAAATATACAAATAAATTATACTTACAATGAGGTTTATAATATATAATAAGACAAATAGTCATTACATAGGTGTGATGCTCACACTAAATGAATTTATTGGATTGTCAACTTGTAGTACATTATGAATATCTAAACCAAAAGGATACAATGTTGGGTAGGTGCCTCATATAGGTTGTAATACTTATACCCAATTAACAAACACGAGAATTAGAGCCAAAAAAACCATGACATAATTACATCACTAAGTCATGGCATGAATTCTCTCTAGTGATTTTATAAAATATTAGTAATTACACCTTCAATAGTATATTTTCATTGTGACTTTTATTACATGTTTTATTAGTTCAATAAATCAACTTGGGTGTTTTTGGGCTTACCTAGATGATTATTGGACTTAGGGAATCATGTGCTCACTGGACATACTATGTATAATGTAGACTAAGTACAATATTATTACGCGAGACTCAATAATGTTATAATAGACTAAATTCAATAGGGTGACTCATTTACAGTATGTGAAAAGAGAGGTAATGTCTATGTAGTATCCTAATACATAAAGTTTGTGATTATTTTTTATTCACTGATGAAATGTATCCTAATTCATGTACTTATGTTTTTATTATTGGCATAATAAAGAGATGAAACTTAGTGGTTTTGGTCTTTACAACATTCTCTATGATATTTTTATTTTTTACAACCAATGATGATAGTTCTAAAGTCTAAAAATGTTTCTTCTAATTACTATAAACTATCTTACTAGTTTGTATAGTTCTAATACCTATATTTAGAGACCTAACAAGTCAACCTTGAATTACCTCATATTTTAGAGTTATAATGGATAGAAAATGTGTGATCCCCTCTATCAGTAAGATTATATTTTATAGTCACATTATTTAGCTATGTCGTAGATGAATATAATTTCAACTTAGGGATTGACCTCTCAGTGGCTTACCTACCTTATTATATCTTTTGGTTTTTTGAATAGGTTATCACTTTTTTTTATGTATTGATATTTTGTCAAGGATACTTAAAATATATTTCAAATGTACCCCAATGTGTAGCAAGTTATTTGGGAATAACAGTTTCCTTATATTATCTAAAACCTGGTTACCCAAGTAACTTGCTCTAACATTTAGGCAAGGTTGTCTACTATTCTAAATTTGATTTTATTTATTTTGGTGTTTGTGGATAGTTTTACTAGAGTTACTTATCTTATTAATTTTTTTTTATAGTATATGAAATACATGTACATACTCCTTTGATTTGAATAATAGAAAATTCCTTGACAATACAGTTTGAAAACCTAATAAAAAATTATATATCACTAGATGTTTTAGATATAAAATCTACATGCTCAATAATGTTTTTTTCTAATATTTTAAGCATAAAACTTAAAAGGGAAGGATTTTAGCTTTTAAAATTTTGAATCTATATTTATTGGATGTTTAAAACCTACATTTTTTAGTGTTGATGTGAAATCCATTCAACATATTTTCCCTCAAAATATATTTGACCTTGTGCAAAATAAAATGTAGTGTTAATAATATCCTTAAAAACATATATATAAAATAAGGATAACATTTTACCTTTTATTTTGTAATGAAAAATATAATTAAAATAAATAATGTCCTAAGTACCATTATACTAATGTTTTCTAGCCACCAAACATGATCTCAATGAAACAAAGACTGAAAGATAATGCAAAGAAAAAACAAACATTGAAATAATGATTTTCACCAAATCATTATAATCAATATTTAAAAAATAATTCCAATATATGATTTTTCACATTTACTATCCATAGTATGATAATAAATTTCTACAATGGTATGCCAAGGTTGTATTAAATTGAAGAAATGTAGAGCTTCGATCAACACATATAGGGATCCACTTCCTCAAATCATTGGATACTTAATTGACCATATACATAAAAGATAAATTAACATGTTTTGATTTAATTAATTTCATACAAAATCTAAATTTTTAATGTAAAATATATAAATAAAGATGACAATTCATGGAAATAAAATACTAACACACACTAGCTGTAAACACCAACTATTTGAAAAACAATTTTAAACAAGTTTGTAATAGTCTAGAAAAGGAGTGATAAATAGAAAAAAAAATGTATGACATATTTTTTAGCACACTAAAAATATTCATGGCCTAATCAAGCAAGGAATAAATGTATCATGCAGGCCCACTTTTGAGATCCTTCTATGGAATTTTTTTAGAATTATAGTTTACTTCCTTTCATTTAATTCTAATATGCATGATCTGGGAGCATTGTTGAAGAGATAAAAATCATTGGGACACCTATTGGTTTAATTTAGATCCAACATTAATCATTTAAACCCTGCTACCTTACCCTTTGATGCTACCAAAGGCAGGTGGCATGTGCTTCTCAAGAACAAAATACACCATAGCACCAATATCTATTTGACATTATATAAAGAACATGATTATCAAAGGTCCCACTTCAATTTAATATTATAAAAAATTATATTTTATATTTTATTTTAGTTTTCAAATTTGGTTGCAATGTGAACACAAAAAATGCAAATGTAAGGCGACTTTTGATTTTAATTGTGCATAACTAGAGAATGATGACAAGATATAAGGGACTAGTTAGTACTAATCAGTGGTGTTGTTTCATAATGTCTACAAATATTAATCTCAAACCATTAAATCAAATATATTTGGATGAGATATAAATTTTATTTATGTATAACCCTTAAAAGTAGGCCTTGTATTCACATAATTCTCATAAAAAAACTATAATAGTACACGATTGATTATTTATATACATAAATATGTATTTTCATCTAAATTTTAATTCTAAATGTCTTAATAGTTATTTAATTAATATGTGTCTTTCCAAAACACAATGATTATGAATGCCAAAAAAAATATTTTATTATTAATAATAAAAAGAAAATTTTCTTTCAATAGTTATTAAAAAAATATAGTATTTTATTATTTGGAGGCACTCACAAGTTTTGCATTACACTAAAATTCAAGATAGTACATCATTAATCAAAGTTATGTACATTAAAATACATCTATAATATAATGTGTCATTTCATATTCATTGTGTACATCTAGTGAATGATGATAAGATCTAAGTGACTAGGTACTATAAGTAGGTTGTGTTGTTTTAGAATGTCTGGGCATTTTCATCTGAAACTATACAAGTAAACATTGGTGGTGGAAATATGAAATATAATTTTGTATAAACCTTGAAAATAGGCTTTTTCTTAGAATAATTCTCATCAAAAAATTTATAAAAATAAAAGATTGATTATTTGTATACATAAATACTTATTTTCTTCTAAGTTATATATTTCATTATCTTTGTAGTTATTTGATTAATATATATATATATATATATATATATATATATATATATATATATATATATATATATATATATATATATATATATATATATATATTTCCAAAAAAAAATGAATATGAATGGAAAAAAAATTCAATGTTTCATTACTAATAATAAAATGAAAAATTTCATTCAATATTTATTAAAATAATCTTGTATTTTATTGTCTATATGGATTCACAAGTTTTACACTACACTAAAAAACAAGATAGTAAATCATTAAGAAAAGGTATGTACATTAAAATATATCTATAATGTAGTGTTTAATTTATTTTTCATTGTGGACATCTGAAAAATGATGTCGATATTTAAGGGACAAGTTAGTAATAGTACGTTGGTCTATTTTAGAGTGTCTGGGCATTTTCATCTCAAACTATATGAACTAGAACATACGAACTAGATTTTTGTATAAATATTAAAAATAGGCCTTTTGTTAACATATTTCTCATCAAATAAATAACAAATATACAAGATTGATTATTTGTATGCATAACTATTTATTTTCATATTAATTATATATTTCAATGTCTTTATAGGTATTTGCTTAATATGTGCCTTTCGAAATTATATAGACTCAAAAATATGATTAATAATTTATAATTCCAAACTTTGGCTTACCTCGACATGCAAAATGATTATGTTTTAATCAGGTTGAACATAGTTATTTTCTATCTCTTGATAGTTTTATCGTGTTTTTTAATTTTTGTAAATATACGTAGAAAATAAAATTCCATACATTTATCAAAAATTGAAAAATCAATGTCAATAACTAATACCTAGATATATACATAATGAAAAATGAAGTATAAATAGAGGATAAATATCACTAAAAATTAACTAGTAACTACATTTTGAAAGACACAAAAAATGAATCCGTTTCTAATTTTTAAAATTTAACTTTTACCACCTAAGATACATCATGCCATCTTATTTCAAAACATGAATTTGAATTGCACTTATACCTTTATGATATCAGTGCAATTCATATTAATGCCAAAAAAATTTCATGTTTTTTTACTAATAATAAAATTAGATTTTACTTTTAATAGTTATTGAAATTATCACATATTTTATTCTTTACAGGGATTCGCAAGGTTTGCATTTCCCTAAAAATAAAGATAGTACATTTTTAAACAAAAGGTATGTAGATTAAAATATATCTATAGTTTTTTTGGTGCATAAAAGTAATGGGTTTGAATAACACAAAACATAAAATAAAATACAGTGAAATATTGGACAAAAAAATAATTTTAATGAAATATAAACAAAAATACAAAGCACGATATAATAACATTGAGATGTTTTGGCTGAACACTATATTTTTTGAGGTGAATAATTTAAGTACAATGTTGGGGATGGTCTCTTTTGCACATTTCATGTGATATTTCATTTTCAATATATGACATTATAATTGATAAATGGAATTATTGATCATTTTTAAAATTATTTACATACTACTGGTCATATTGTAATTAGTCATACAAAGTAGAGTTGCATCTTGATGAACTCTACATATTGCATGAAATACATGATACTGAATTTTTTTTTCCTAAGATGTGATTATCTGTATCTTATACATATGTTATAAATGAAATTGGACTGTTGGGAGATAACTTTTGTATACATTAGATAACTAAAAAGTTAAATATACAAATATCCATTTTGTCCTTCACACACACACACACACACACACACACACACACACACACACACACACACACACACACACACACACACACACACACACACACACACACACACACACACACACACACACACACACACACACACCTTGGATTGAATGAATAATGTCAAATATTCCATAATTGATCTTATTTTATGACACTGATCCTATTTGAGGCCATTATGAGCAACTATATTTCAAAAAAAAATAGTCAATGCATTGTTCCATAAACACATATTAAATTATCTAATATATGCACAAATATTGACTCATATTAGACAAATATTTCATAGTAAATATAATCAAAATGTTTGTGTATGCTTAACTTAGACACATCTAAATATGGTAAAATCTTATTCAATTATATTTTTCAATTAATAAATTTTTAATTTCATATACAATGTCCTTTAGTATTTTTAGCAATCATTTTATGATGCAATATAATGTGAAAAAAAACTCAGTTATCCTTTGTATAATCAAACATAGGAGCCAAATTAATTTAAAACAAAATAAAAATTAGAAACTGGAAAGCATATATTGTAAACTTGGCATTGCCATTCAATTAAGGAGGAATTCTAGATGGGTGAATTTTGCTTAGAGTGGATGTCAATATTAATAAATGCAAAAATTCAACTTTGGTCAAATACTATAATATGTATTCTAAAGATATATTGTAATTACTTATGATCAACAAATAGTTATAAAAAATCTTATTTAAAAACATTAAAAAAACACATTCACTATCAAACATTAATATAAAATCATCTAAATTATAGTATTATTACCATTTCCAATAGTAAATAAGCAAGATTTAATAAGACACATAAAACATCTTTTCAAATTTTGAAACATAATGCATGAAATAAAACAAACAATGTAATAAATAAATCCAAAGAAGCCATTCAAGACACAATAATACACACATCCCTAAGTTGAAACAAATTCAAAACACATTCACTACGAATGATCAACAAATTTTTTTTCAAAATGAGCCCATTTTTAATAATTTCAATACAAATGAACTAACATGTACTATGAAATCTAAAACATCCTTTTGTATTTTGAAACATATTAAATGACATCAAACAAACAATGCAACAAATGAATTCGTAAAAGATATTCAAGACACAAAAACATGTGTGCGTGGTTTTTGTTGAACTACACTTTAAATAAATAACATAATAAATTTAAATCAATGAGAAAGAGAAACATATGCAAAATTGACAAAATATAATCAAATCATTGCTTAAAAAATATGCACCAGATGCAATAATGCATTGAAAAAGGGAACTATTCCAAAATTAGCAACATCTTTAAAAAAAAGGTTAAATAAGATTTTGACATATATAAAAATTCTCAGAGATCTTGAAGAGTGTCTCATTCCACTTTGAATTGCATTTTCATAAATCAGACAATTATGGTACAAAAGAAACAAACTAGATTAATTGGTACCATTTTCATTGTACCATCTAACATTGACACTACATAAAGCATTACCACACTCATTAGAGGAAAAATAAACAATTTTATTGAACTAAAAATAAAATTGGGATACAAAAATGCATACTGAAAAGAAAGATTCCACCCAATGATAACCATGCATGCTTTAAAGCCATTGTGTTAGAGGAAAGTTCATAAATCTCAAAATGTTAGAATAGAAATAGATTCAAAATAACTATTACCCACTAATCACAAAGAAAATGAATACATTATCAACATTGTAGAGCATAGAGAAATAAACAATAAAGATGAAGAAAATTTTCTTAATTTCACCATGATACATGGATTCAATAGCTCAACATGTATTCATAATTTTCAAGATAAATTGATACAAGGAAACTAACATTAACATTTCATGTTATGTGTAAAATTTTCACTAGTCTATGGAATGAATAGTAGTTTTAATATTAAAATATTTATAGATAATTATCTAACTAGTGACATAAGCATTATCAACTCAAACATATCCAAACTACACAAACACCACCACATAAGATATGTAAGAAAAATCCAAAATACCATTTCATATACAATTTCCCAATTCATCCTATGAGTATAACAATTATACTAGAGCCATGTAAAGCTAACAACAAGATTTCAATTCAAAATTTAATCAAAATATAATGCTATGATGCATAATATTATGTCACATGTATTGGTACAAAGATGATAACAAAAAATTAAAATGTGAACATTTCTAAAATTGTAAAGACAATAGTGACTTAACTGTATAAAATGTGAAAACGGTGTAAACTAATGAAATGTTGCATTTTAAACGTAGATAAAATTTATTATTCAAAAAATAAAATGAAATAATAAAAAATAGATTTTGAATACATAAATAATCATTATTTAGTTTTAATGTAAAATTTACTTTATTGAGTGTTTGATTTATCCTCCTCATGATTTTCTCAAAACACAATATTATTTCAAGATTTCTTAGAAAGTTATCCTAGAAAGAAAGATGTAGTGTAAGATCATTTTTTATAAATTTATGATGAAAAATAAATTATTAATTATTTTTTTAATGATCAAGGTAGGTAATATCAAAACTTGTAATTTATCTTGGAAATATATTTATATATATGTCGAAATGGACTGAGTTTTTCACCATTATAACGAAGACATTGAATCAAGTGCAGTGTTTTTCTTTATTCTTTTAGTCATAGTCTCCTATTTTTCCTAGTGCTTTAAAAATATGGTAATTTATTTGTAAATAAGTATATATTATTAAATAAATCAAAACAAATATTAAATATTTTTAAAAAAAAATCATATTATTAGAAAGATCATAAAAAGACCTAATTATATTTAGAGCAACATATTTTAATTTTATTTTTTCACCCTAATATGTCACATATGGAGTGTCAATTTCAGGCCAATAATATCTTTCCACTTGAATGGGTGAGTAATTAATACAATATGGGGTAAGAATGAATGTGGTTAGAATGAAGGTGGTTCAAATGAACCCACTTTATTTTAACCCCATTCATTATAACTATCTCAAAATACATCATTTAATTGCCTACTTTATTGATAATAGTTACTTTTATAACATAAATGTTTGAAACCCTTCATTCTAACCACTTTTTTTTTAATCCCCTTTGTTCTAAACCGTATTTTTCTAAACCCTTGGAAAAAGTACATGTGGGGATTAGAATGAAGGGGGTTAGAACAAACCCCATTTTCCATTTTCATATTTTAATGAAGTTAGATACCAAGTGGGACTTACTTATGTGCTTTATATATTAATTTGGAGAGAAAATGATATGAAACTTCTCTATGATTGAAATTGTTTTCGATAGAATAAAAAATTAACCAAAGAGAATACATACAAGTAATACAAAGCACACTTAAACAATGATAGTTTTTATTGAAATTAAAACCATCCAAATCATGGAATAATAGTGTTTAACAACAATGCCACATCTATGGATAGTAAATACAAATACATAATTTGTACTCAATGCTTATGTTGCATCATCTTAATGTACCTATTATATGAAAAATGTTGATACATCATTGATAAAATCATTTGAAATAATTCATAAAAAAACATCAATACATGAATATAGATGCTATTAAAATGATATGCAACATTGGAAACACATTTCTTAATAGACAAAAAAATTTACTCAATAAGTTATGCACATAGTTCTTTCATTGCCTTTGAATAGTTATTCAAGAAATTTCAAATTTATAAACAGAAGTTCATCATATGAACTTAATTTAATTATAAAGCATCCAAAACTACTGACACCTAAACCTAATTAATCACATGATGTAATGTGAAAATCATTTGTAGAATACTATGACAGAAATCAAAAATCACTAACAAATATTTATCTTACTATTTTTGTTTTTGAATACCAAAAAAATTGAAATAAATATGATGGAAAAATAAGTCACATGTTATTTGATATATCAAATACAATAAGCATCTAGACATTGAAAACCATTGTAGCGAAAAAAATTGTTGTATATTTTTTCAAAGAAAAATAAAATAGTTGAAAACATGATTTTTAAACATGTTAATTTGCATATACATTCTATGAATAGATTATAGAATAAAATGAAGTGAAACTAAATTAAAATACAAACTCTACTTGGGGAAACATAGATGAAGCTATTGAAAATAATGAACATGAAAATCACATCATTGACATAATAAATTTGAACCCAATAAATAATGAACTACTCATGAAAATTGTGATTTGAATTCTATTTTTCAATTTTTCCAAGACCTAGCTAAAAAGAAACATAATGTGAAACCATTTAAATATGAAACCAACTATTTATATCTAAAAATTATTAATACTATAAAAGAATAATATCATTGAACAAATAATAGAAAACAATTACAAAAGATGTATCATTGAAAAAATGAATCGATCTATCAAAACCAACTTATTAATTTTTAATAGGAGGTGTTGTCACAGTAAAAAAATTTACATTAAAATTGATATATTAAAAACTAGTTTGTCTTTATAAAAACTTTATTCAAAGTGATCCACTTATGCGTAATGGACTAGTACTAGCATATATTGGAAAAGTAACATACAATGCTGGTGGAGTAACTTTTCACTCTACATTCCTTCTAGCTTTTAACAAATTAGAACTTATTACACTTAACTATTAAATGATTGACACACTATAAAATCACTACCAATAGCTTCTAGTAATTTTTATAGATGAAATATCATTAGTAAGATCATGATGCTTATATTAAATAGATAAAAGACTATGAGATATAATGAGTTTTTATAGAGAAATTTATCATGTAGAATTAGTAAATGAATCTTTCATATTTGAATATCTAAAAATAAATGATGAAATTATTCTATATGACTTATATAAAAATAATGTAAAATTTATCCATTGTAAACAACAATGTGATAAAAAATAATTTCATAGTAATTCTCAATTGTTTCCACACAACATCTCAAAAACGTGATGACATAGTTTATATTAATAAAGATTATCTGCACTAACCACCAAAAAATAACATTTCCTTATCTATTTTATAGAAATGATGATGTTTAAAAACACAATGCTAAAATGTTATCTATTATTCTAGTAAATAATATCATCTTTCATGTAATCAATGATTATGAAAATGTATATATAAAAATATAATCATAACATTGTTCATGCATACTTCCTCCTATTATTGTATTGAAACCTCAAATGCTAATCAAAATATATGTTTTAAATTATGATATAATATATGGACTAGTCGATAGTTCAGATGGAACATCATTGAATTTAATCCATAGTATGTATATATCATTTTAGTTATTTCTAATTTTAATTTTCCATCTAAAAATGTTATCATAATTCCATTGAACATTCTATGTCTAAATTCAAATATATAATTAAGTTAATGTTCTAGATTGACATTCTAATTAGAACCAACTAAAAATGATATAGACATACTATGGATTAAATTCAATGATCCACATATTGTGAATGTCAATCTACAACATTAAATCAATTATATCATAATTCCATTGAACATGATTGGACACAAATTTTTCATGTTACTAATCCTATACAAAATCCATGCAACAAACATTCTTGAAAAAATCATGAATAATTTCCAATACAACTTGCATGTGTAAGAATAATACATAGATCACAAGGATTGACAATGGACGACCTTACATTTGACCCTTTTAGATTAAAAAATAATGGATTATCACACACAACATTCTCATGTGTATCACACATCAGGGCATTGTACTTATTGGTTCCATCAACAATGAAACTTTTTAAGGTAAAAGAAAAGATAATTACAAAGATGCTATGCCTAAAAAGACATTTAAAATGGAAAATAGAAATAAATATAAATAATACAAATAAAATTTATCATATTATTATCTTAAACTTGTATACAATAAGCTTACAAGCCCACATGGAAGATGTGTTTAATGACTATCATATGATGCACTCTTATATATTATGTTTGTAATTAGCACATATTACAACTATGACATTAGAAAAATTATTAAGTATTTTAACTATGATTCAATATTTCATGTTCATCAAATTATGCTTTACATAAAAAACCATATTTCAATTTGTAAAATAATGCAATAAAAGAGAAAAAACATCGAAGGAATACTAGTAACAATTATTAATAATAACCATAAAATTACGATAGTAAATTTATATGCAATACCAAATTCTATTATTTAAGACATCATATATATTAATAATGAGGCTTTAGTAGAGAAAAATAAAATACACAATACATATATTCTATGTCATTTCAACATTGAAATTGGAAATAACAATAAAAATTCACAAATACTTGAACACCACATGACACATATTAATATGCATTTTTATTACAAAATTACACACATTATCAAAATCAGTTATTGATCACATATGGGAAACAATTTACAAGAAGATCACATTTAATAAATATTGTTAGTGGAGTGATCATTCCATTCATTGCTTAGCCATATGTAGTGCACATGCATAACAACATAATTTGGAATTATAAAATTGATACCATAAGGTAATTTTACTAGTCAGTTGGTATATTTGGTCATGAGAAAAGATTTATTATATGAGTTATCAACTCATTTTTTTAATTGATAGGAATTGATAAAAAAATTCATGTGTACATATGAATTTAATTATATTTATCTTGTTAATGTTATTACATTATTATAGTAAATATGAAAAGGTCAATAGAAAGCATAAAAGATGACAAAATATTTGAGAATCAATCAAAATAGTTTCCATAAAAAATCTCATAGATTCTTACATGGCATTAATTCATATCTATTAAAATTTTCATCCTGTATACATCTAATTCCTAGCACCATTATGTTGAAACTATCAATCTTAATTGAAATTTGTGAAAATGCATAATTTAGACCAAAATCAGGTAAACAAGCTAAATAATTATATATTTTCATATATAAGTGATAATTTATGCCAATGTATACATAAATGGGGCCATGCATTTTATGTGATTATTAATATTTCTCAAATCATTACAAGTCAAAATGATGATTTTGCACTTGGGTGCTCTAGATGACTCTTTTCTACCAAAATTATGCCATGAGGCTTGTTCATGTGTTATTTTGTGTTGATAGAATACTAAATGGGATATTGGTATATGAACAAGTAACATCATCCTCCAATTCCTCTCCAATCAAATTACAACCCAATAATATGACATTCTGACCAGTTTGATTAATTGTGCACCAATTTCAAATGAATACCACTAAAATTGATTAACGTTAGGAAAATTAAACCAAATTTTGAGCTTAAATAAGAATTCCATGGAAGTTATTTAATATTTTTTTATTGTAAATTTATTTCCATTAACTGCATCACCAAATGACATGATGAATGGGGTTGTATCAATAAGCAATAAATGCATCAAATATCAAAAGTGTGGCCTCCCAAGCCTCTTTATTGAACCTTCCTTCTAAATGTTTATTAGGGAATATATGATTTAAGAATCCAAAATTAATTGGATTCTTGGTCACAAATATTTATCTCAAGATGGATGGTCACAGTTCATTCTAATAAATTTAAAAAATCTATAAATATGAGGCCTCTCACTCATATTTTTAAGCTTCATTTATGTAAAGTTATAATGCATGATCATTTCCACAAATAATATTTGTGTAGTTTGATAATCATTTATTTACAATATGATATCTTAATTTGATAAGCATAACATTGATTTTCATATCATGAGCCTAGCTTACTTTGTGATCTTGAGATGGTAGAGGAGCAAATCATTCACCACTGATCAAGACAAGAACTCCAAATCAAGGGGAAAGAACACATTTTGAGTTGCATATGGATGGTGGGGTGCTCCTGGAAGGTAATATGTATTATGCTTTCTTTCATTTGATCTTTATTATCATTTTCATACATGTTATATGGGTTGGCCTAGATTGTTAGTTATTTATGCATTTCTTGTATTTTCATGACTAATGCTTGATCTAACAATATTTTTAATCCATATTTATTTTTTTGTCATGCCCATCGGGACTATATATCATAAATATTTCCTTAAAGCATCTAACATTATCCTACTAACTAATTTCATGCATAAACATAGACATGTGGACAAAACTAGGTGAAATACTTGAGAAAAAAGGCATTTTCTATAAGTTGCGAGTTTTCCCTATGAATCTATGATGCTTTCCTCTAGACTAAAATTTCATATTTTAGATAGTCATATTTTTGCATTTATAATTATGATTTTTCATTTTAACAATACTTCTGGTCTAACTAGTTTTTCTATCTATACGGTTACTTGCAATATTACAATATTATGACTTCACAGTCATGATATCATAATAATACTATTTTAAAATTTATAATAGAATTGGGGTAAGTTATAATTTTTGGCTAAACTACTAATGGTTAGCTTAATTAGTTATAATATCGTAACCCTTGAAGTTATGGTTTTGTTCTATAACTTGATTTTTTTCCCGAACAGAGTCATAATTTTGTTATTTTACTTTGTTTATCCCTTGAATTGTGTTTTTTCTAGAAAATTTTCAATTTTGCTTAGTTGTGGCTTTGCACTATGTATTTATGGTTTTGTATTATGTGAACCTGAGAGCTTGTTTTCCAAATATGATTATTTGATTATCAATTATGCTTCAAGGCTAAAGGAGTATCTCTAATTATTCTTTCATGACCCACAAGGAAAATTGATTAAATTTGAGCATACTGAAGTCTTGAACCTTCCCTTTGGTGTTTAAAAGGAACTTAGATGGTTTATTTGATTGTTTTGTGAATATTTTCTAAGTTTTTTACAAACTAAGGCCAAGGAACCAAAATATTCACTCAATATTTCAATTTGGTGTATGAAATTTGACATTCACTTAAGTTGTAATATTTTCAAAACTGTCTTTTTATGTAAACCATCTATCACTTGTTTATTTTATCAAAACACAAGGTCCATGTATTCTCTCCCCTCATCCCTTTAGGGAACTTAGGTGACCAAAAGTGCCATTTCATTGTGATTTTGCCTTTTTCCAAGGCATGAAAAGTATGTTTTTTAGGGTCTTACCAAAATTTGTATGGTTTGGGGGACCTAAAAACAACCTCTAAATCCTTTTCACTTAGAACATTTATTTTATGCTATTAGCATGTAGAGGGGATTTCATATCCTCTTCATGGCTTATTTTAATGTAATTTTTGACCTAGGTTTTCATCTCCTAGCATTGTATGGATACCTTACCATAGGGAGGCGGTATATAAATTTAGGATGCCCCACTAGGATGTTTTCTTGAGAGGTTAAGCAAACTCCATTAGTGTAAAATTGCCTCAAAATGTATGATCGATCCAGACATCACAATACACTAATCATTTAATGGATGCCCTATATGTGAAAATTACAAGACCTTTTCACATAAAATTGATTGATGTGTATCTAATTGATGTGTTACATCCCATGCATTAGCCACATTTGGGGCTATCTAGATGTTCATAAATTGGAAGTTTTAGACAATCACACATGTCGTAGAGTATTTTTAATGTAGGGTGAGTAGCCTATAGGTCCATGTCACTATATATAATATTTTTCGGTGTAAAATACCATACCAATTAATGTTATTTTATTTTTGGATTAAGACATAAGTCCTCCCAAGTGCACATATAAAGCTAGATTTATTTTTCATTAATTTGAGTATATAAATTGAATGTAAACAAATATCATAACCAAACACATTTTCCACCATATCTTAAACAAGGAGGTGTTACACTGGTCAAATCCAAATCATCTTTGCCTTGTTCAAATCCTCATCTTAAACATTGTGTTTGTTTTATATAATTAGCATAATTATAATTCCGATTTGAGTCTAAATCACTTTCCAAAATCTTTAAGTCTTTCATTGATAGTTCAAATTTTAAAGTGCACATTTCTAAGTTTTAAGTCCAACATGTCAATCGGTTGTTCCATTTACACTTGACATGAGTTAACTTGGGTTCAATTCCCCATTTGGATTATAGGTCATTTATAGACTCATAATCACTTGATCATTGTGAGATTAGGTTATATACCATGTTACTTATGATCTAATTTTTATAACACATTCTATACTACCTTTCTATTTCCATGTGGTGGCATTGTGTTTCCTATTTGGTTATAGTTTTATACTTGGGAATTATTGCATGTTTTCAAATATTGAGTTTCTTGGATCACATTTTCACCTTCTTAATTATAAGGATTTTCTTATATTTTTATAGTATCAACTTGTCAAATTTGAACTAAATTTTATAATATTGACATATTTGAAAAATATACATTTTGGTGTACTATTTTACACTCTAGGTTTTTGACTTATCATACCCTCTCTTAGTTAACATACCTTATTATTGAAAATCTAAGGGAATAATTATAGAGTCAACACCTATTAATCAAGATATTTTTAATAAGATTAATAATATAAGTCAATGAAATTCATACCAACTTATCATGGACATAACTTACTCTTTAGTCACTACATCAATCCATAACGATGCTTCCAAAGAACAAGGTAATGTGGTTGAATCAACACAAACTCTAGTTGAAAACATAAGAACAATGGCTCAAGATGTCTCAATAAAAAAACCTAAATCCAAAGAGGTTACACAACATGATTTTATAGACACAGAGCCTACATTTTTCCATCATCAAGAACCTCTTATTCCTTTTCATAACCAAAAACTAGAACATTTTTTATGTATTGAATAAATCATACAAAATAATTTACCTATTTAGTATCAACCAACATGTACATTGGTGAATAGACCACAGACTCCCCAAAATGAAAAAACACCTATAATTGAAGACAATAGATTTCAAGGAATCTATGACTCACTTATTTTACTCCAAGATCAAATAAAAAAAAGTTGTGTATCATAGGGTGTACATCCCTAACAAATCCATGGAATAATAGGGGTACATACCACCCCAAAAAAATTATATTCCACCCACAAATAGACCAAAGATTATGTAATGATTAAATATGAATAATAGAGTTAAGAATTATAAATTTGATGAGATATGTAAATATCTATTTGATTTGAGAACTCTTAAAGTCCCCTTTTAATCTCACTTTGAGGCACCTAATTTGATAAATACAAAAGAAAGGGTGACCCTTGTGAACACATTTAGTGTTTTTTGTATTATGCCAAGAGGTTACTTATAGTAGAATTTCTTTTAATCATTTGTTTTTGCAAAGTTTAGTGGGACAAGATCTAGATTAGATACATAAGTTACCCAAGGGATCAATTACATATTGGAATGACTTATCTAAAAAGGTTATCAATCATTTCTAATACAACATTGATGATGAATTGATCATTATTGACTTGTTCAAAGAAAAACAACATGATAGAGAACGCTTCATGGCATACCTATAGAGGTGGAGAGTATTAGTAGGTCAATATAAATATAATTTGTCAAGTAAATAGTTGGTAGAATTTTTTTCATAGAAATTACACCCCAAGATCATGTATAATACATGGCTTACTTACACTCACTCATTTGAATATACAAGGGGGTACAGATTGAGAAGGTGCTTATTTCTAAATGCCTTGTCAATATTTTTATGTAGGGTCGAACATCAAATCATACCCAATCACCGATTCAAATGGTTGTGTAATACAAACCCAAGGCTTTCAATATTAATAATAACATGGTAGGGAATGGAGTAACTAAATCAAGACACATAGAAATGGTGTAAGATTTTCTAGCCCCAAACATATAATTAGCTCCCCCTAATTCACCACCTACTTTTCAAAGAGATCCTCCATGAAGTACATTCAATAATAAATTAAGAGTCTTTAAAAACTTGGGATAACTTGTTGAGATAGTGTTACAAAAGATCTTATACACTAAACTAATTGCATGGCCGGCACCAAGGTCATTTCTAGTAGATCAACCAAAAATATATTGGTACAAATAAAATGAATTATGACAATTACATCATGTTCTTGGTCATGGTACTTATCATTTTATCTAATTATGACACCTTATTTAATATCTAATTGATAGTGATGAGGTTGAGATTAAACTAGATCCAGAGGACACTAATCAAGATATTAGAATATACAAAGATCCATTCCTTTGACATAATCAACAACTACCAAGAAATAATAAAAACCATGGACTAAAACAGAGGTAGAATCAAAACTAGGATCAGGGTCAAAACTCTAATCAACATGAGCATAATCATAAACATAATACCCATGCTAATAATTTGTGTTACAACAACATGGACTATGACTATAAAAAAACCATGGGACAGATTTATGAAACCCACACTACCACTATTACTATATAATAGCATTAACCAACTCATTATCCTCAGATTACAAGACCCATTATTATAGTGTTAACACCCTCTCTTTATAATAACATCACTTCAAGTTCACATAATTTTTTTGTGACTCTATTTGCATGGGTTACTATTTATGGACCTCATCCTTCCTCTAATTATAATGGCTCATCATCAACTCAAAATTACTCCAATTTAAATATATCCTTATGAGTCACCATCGAAGGCCCTTTTCTTTTTTCTTCTAATTATAATGACTCCTTTCCACCTATAGGTTGTGCAGTCAAAACTAGGTGCTCATGAGTTACCCTTCAAGGGTCTTTTCCCTCTTCTTCCACTAAACCTAACATGAACAATCTTCTTTTAGATATGAAGCCAAATATTTTTCTAGCTATGACTAATCTATCTTTTACTGATGTTGAGAAAACTTATAGTCTATCAAACAAACTAAGTAAAACCCCTTACACAGATTTCAATTTTAGATCTCTGATGTACATTTGAAGTCCACAAAACCACCTAAACAACCTTTTACAATAATTCACTATTCTCATCGATATAAATCCTCAATAGTTCCAAAACATTGTGGGATATTTATCTCCATTACATCAAGTCATGTTTGATCAAAAATACATGTCAAAACATGGTCTCAACCATAATTATCCAATGCATATTGAGATAGTCATTGAAAACCATAAAATCAAGTGGTTTCTTATAGATAAAGGTTTGGGGCTAAGAATAATGTCCCTCAAACTAGTACAAATATTAGGATATACTATGAAGGACATTTATCTAGAGATGATCTCCATAAATGCTTACAACAACACTGAGAGGGAGTCTTCTAGTACCATTTATTTGATGATCATTATCAGGTTTTTTTCCCATCACACATTATTACATATCATGGACATTGAGCTTCCTTATAACATATTTCTTCGTCATCCTTAGATCCACAAGGTGCAAGTTATTTCATCCACCTTGCATCAGTGACTTAAGATTTGTTGTAATGGGATTGAGGTTACTATTCCTACCAATCAATAGCCTTATCAATATTGTAAACATCTAGAGGTTGAGTTCTATAATTATAACTATTGTCTAGGTTAAGAATTTGTTTCTGAGAAGATCAAGGCAATAGTTCCACATCCACCTCCATCAAATTATATCAACCGAAGTTACATTACCTCCACTTCAGCTAATCCATTCCCCTAAAATATTAAAAAAACATGGTTTTATAGAATGTGGGCATTTCCACATATCGTCTTAAGGTTGTCTTCCATGTTGCTAAATTTTCAAACTCTACTAAATTTTTTGGTAAACCCAAACCTTCTAAAATCAATAATAAACCTAACTTGATCTATCAATAGACGAAAGAGAAATGAAAAGCACCTATGGTATTTATAAGTATTACTTTGCCAAAATAGGATCGAGAGGCTTTCACTAAAGGAGACTGGTTATATTCTGATGCCATTGTTAATTGTTTTCAAAATTCAAAATATCCTATTAATAATCATATCACAGATAACTTTGATTATATAGGAAGAGGCCTTGGCCCACGAGTGCAAGGAATCCTAGAACTTTTATCAACTTAAGTGCTTAATTTGAGTCATCGTCTTGGATTTACACCACCTTGGGGTGACCTCATGAATTTTGATAGTGATTTTTATGAATGAACTAGTGATGAGACTCTTGGTAGTGATATAACATTCCATTATAGCCTTTTTGACAAGTTTATTGACTTAGATTAGTTTGATAAAAATACCATTATGATAATAACACCTCATTGTTCCCTATTCCTTTACCATCCCAAACTCATTGATTGGGTCTAAAAAAATTCAATCATATCCCTTGATGAATTTAAGAATGAAGAATCAATTGCATAATATATGGGCCTTAGAGATGGATTTCTCATTGGTGATCACAAATAAGGCTTTGATTTTTCATTGGATCTTTATGCTTACTTTGGAGAGAAGAAAACGTTCATGGTTAGAACAAAGATAAAACAATGAGATCTTTAGGTGAAAACCTCTTTGAGGTGTTCATTGATCAGGGAAAAAGTAAAGATAAAGACAATCCTCAAGTGGGAACCTATTTTAGGTGCTCTTGGATGGGAATTTTGACCTTCCCCAAAGGACATAGAAGTTATATCAAGTCCATTCTCTCTAGCCAATACAAGCATCTTTTCATAACAATAACTTTTTGAACATCACGCTCTTGAGTTTCTAGAGGTTCTTTCTACTTGGCCATTATCTAAGATGGAGAATTATAATTCATCACATTATCTAGAGATATGGGAGTAAACAATAAGAAGATGTTACATAAGAAGATTATAATCACATATTTCATGCAATTATTGAAGATGGATCCATAATTCTTGTAGAGAATACTGTGGAAGTGAACTTGGGAGCATATGATGATCACAAAATTGTTTATCTTGGAGCTTCCATTATTGAAGTAGAATGTAAACACATTATATCCATTATAAAGGATTTTATTGACATTTTTGGATGGGCATATTCAAACATGCCAATCCAAACCAGTCAAAACAAAATTGAGAAAGATGCATCCAGACATCGCACTATTGGTAAAACCTGAACTGGAGAAGTTATTAGTATTAGGCTTTATTTGATTATTGGACTATTTTAAATGGATATAAATCATATCTTTAGTTATTAATGAGATACAAGATATACATCTTTTTACTAATTTAAATAATATCAATAAAGCATGCCCCAAAGATGATTTCCCTCTACCTAATATTGACATTTTTGTCAAGTCAACTTCTAGGTATGAGATGTTATCCCTCATGGATGGATTTTTTTCGAAACAACAAAATCAAGATAGCCTAAGAAGATCAACACAATACTACATTCATGGTTATGTGGGGAGCATTATTTAATCAAGTCATGTCAATTGGCTTGAAGAATGCTGGAGTGACATATCAAAGTGTCATCACTATCATCTTCCATGACATGATGCATGATATTTTTGGAGAACATGTTGATGACATAATATAAAAATAAAGAACATGTGATGGACATCTTGACATTCTAAAATGAATATTTTAGAGGCTTTGTGAATATAAATTCCACCTAAATCCTATGAAGTGTGTCTTTGGTTTCACTTTAGGGAAATTTATAGGGTTTATTATATCATAAAGAGGGATAAAATTCAACCCTACTAAGTTCAAGTTTATTTATAAAATTCCTCCACCTTCAAATCTTAAACAACTTCAAAGATTAAAATGAAATATTTGGTCTATACGCAGGTTCACTTATCAATTAGAAGATAAGTGCAACCCATTTACACATATCTTGAATAAAGAGGTCATGTTTCAATGGGATAAAGACTATCAGTTAACATTTACAAAGCTCAAGACATAATTAGATAGCCTACCAGTTTTGAGACTGACAACACCTATACAACCACTTCTTTACATATTAATAACTTAGAATCTAGTAGGGGCACTTTTATCCCAACATGATGATCAAGGTAAGGAATGTGGAGTCTATTATTTTAGAGGCACGTTAGTGTCTTATGAACACAATCATACAGCTATTGAGATTACATGTTTAAATATGTTGTTTATGACCCAAAATTTATGACATTATGTGCTAAAAAATAAAACAATTTTTATTGCTAAGCTGGATCCTATCAAAAACTTTTTTATCCAAAATAGCTCTCATAGGATGTATGGCCAAATAAGTCATGGTCCTAAGTGAATATGATATTGAGGATCATAATCAGAAAGCTATCAAGGGGCAAGTAATTGCTGATTAATTTATGGAAGCTCCTATTATAGACACTCAACCACTCAGATTGGACTTTCTAGATGATTCTATCATGATAGTGGAAGAAGTAAAACATCAACATGAATAATGGAAACTATATTTTCATGGTTCCTTCACTTCTCATAGATCTAGATCTGGCTTATTATTTAATACACCATAAAGGGAATCGATTCCCAAAGCATTCCACATCAATTTTAATTATAGCAATAATATGGCTAAGTATGAGGCACTTATTTTAGTGCTTTATCTTATAGTTCAATGGGATATTTAACACTTAATGGTTTATTGTGATTCCCAATTAATCATAAACCAAACAACTAATTAGTATCACACTAGATATGACAAGATTGTAAACTACAAGATTATTACTGATAATCTCCAATTTAATTTTAAATCCTTGCAATTTGAACAAGTTCTAAGGGCTAATAAGTGATTTACCAATGCAATGGTGATAATTGGGTTTATGATACAAATTGATGGCATTGCTAAAGATTTTAAATTTTTTTATTGAGAATATTTTATAGCCTACACATATTAAGCTAGAATAGGAAAGGATATGTTGCATTTCTAGTCCAAATCCTCCACCTGAGTTGCCTTCATTCTAAGATTTTTATAATTACTTCCATGATAAAAAATTTTCCATCGGAGTTATCTAATAACCAATGGAAAGTATTCCTTCACCGCTTATCTCATTATTGTCATAGAAACACGCTTTATCATAAAAGATATGATGGAATCCTAATTCATAATTTATCTTTAGGAGAATAAAAGATAGTGCTAAAGGAGGTTCATGAAAGAATGTGTGGGTCCCATACCATTGGTGTAGTCTTAGCTAAAAACCTCCTCAGAATAAGATTTTTTGGCCAAAAATGGAAATAGAGTTATGTGAAGAGGTGTGTTCCTTGTCATCAACATGGAAATTTGATACACACACCTTCTTTACCACTACATCCAATCAAAAAACCATGTCCATTTTCTATTTGGGGCCTCAATCTCATTGATAAATAAACCCTACATGTTCAGATGGCCATAGACATATTTTAACTATTATCGACTAAATTACTAAGTGGATGGATGTTATTCTTCTCATTTATGTCACCAAGAAGAAGATAGTCAAATTCATTCATTACCATATCATATGATGATATGAAATCTTAGCACATGTTATATTTGATAATGGTGAATCCTTTATAAATAGAGATGTAAAATAACTTTGTGAAAATTTTCATATATAAAACAAGAAATTGAAACCATATGACTTGCAAGGTAATGAATCAGTTGAGGAATCAAAAAGGACCATTGTATCTATATTAAAGAATATTATCAATGATGTTGATAAAAAGTACAAGTTGTAAACCTTTCATGCCCTTTGGGCTTATCAAACTAGTCATGGAACCCCTAGAAGAACCACCCCATACATTGTTATTTACGGCACATAAGTTGTCCCTATTGATATTGAGTTGTCATCATTATGAGTATTTTTGGAGCATATCTAAGGTGACAAAGGATATAGAGTCTTAAGGTTAAAATAATTAAAACTTCTTAATGTTAAGAATTTTGGTACCCTAAAAACATTTCAAGCCTATCTAAATAGATTATAGATAAGCTACAAGAAGATCATTCTACCTCAAGAGTTTGAGATTGGTGATTTGGTCTTGAAGGAGAAATAGAAGATCACAAATGTTGAAATAAAAAAGGCAAGTTCCAACCTAATTAACTAGGACCATATGTTATCATGAAAAACTATGGATCAGGGTCATATTGACTAGCTACTCCAAATGGTGAAGAAATTTTAGATCTCATAAACATTGCACACCTCAAGAGGTTTTACACTTGAGTGCTTCAAACCATTGTCTACAAGAACCCTTAGTTTGAGGCAACTTGTGCTGAAGTATTTTATCCTTACATTATATCCTAGATCATCCTCTCATAGACCATATTAATTTTGATCTACCTTATACCACAATTTCAAGAACCATATTATTTTTACAACTCTAGATAATGAAAGATTTTGATCATTAGAGCTTTGAACACATTTTTATCACAGCCTAGACTATCCTCTTTTGGACCATATTCATTATGGACCATTCTCTTTTAGAACCACATTATTTTTATGTCTTGCACCATTGAAACCCAACAAATTTTATCCTTTGACCAGTTATGATCCTAATTATGACTCATGAGCACTATGGATAGATTAAATGGTAGTTCTATAAAAATTTCATCCCAAAAAATATTTTGTAGCTTCTTCTATAGATAAGTGAATATGGATACCATAGCATATGGTTTTTTCCTACTACATAGTTCTTCAGAGTTATCTATACTGCATATTGTTGTATTATTTTGTTTTTATTTGGTAGGCATTGTTCCCTTAACAAGATTATCTCAATCCTAATAATTTTTTAGCATCAACCATTGTAGACAGTTTAGATGTTATTGAAACTTTTACACTTGGATGAGAATCTCCTTGATTATTTGATTCCCCTTGTATGTATTTTTATCCCAAAAACAACAAAAAAATTATAAAATGATCCATAAAAGAATAAAACCATCATATTTTACTTTTGTTTATTCTACTCATCTATTGTTCTTGCCATTTTCTAAATAATTATCCCATGCACTTACCATTTTGCAAGAGTATTCTCATTTGTCTCACTTGCTTGATATTTTGACAAGATCATTCCAATATTTTGGTTTCTTATACAATATTAATCATTTTTTTTGGTTATCACCTTATTCTTCTATCCCACTTCCTAGGAGAACTACATTTGGCATGAATTTTATGTTGGACCATGCATTCATAGAACTATGTAGACAGTGTCCACTTATCTTGTCCATTTAGAGTCATCTTGTCTATCCACTTCCTTTTATTCTCTTTTCCCTTTACTTGTGTGTTGCTTCTATATCATTTGGGGGAAAATTCTTTATTCTTGTTATGCTATTGTATAAAGTAATGCCTCTAATACACATGCTTGATAAATTATTTTTAACCTGCACTAATGTTATTTTTCTCTTTTGTGTTTATTTGTGTTTTGTTATGCTTTCTTATTTGTCCTTTTGTTCATTTTTTATCTCTTTGTTTATTTTCATTTCTTCTTGGTCTTTTATTTTCATGTTTGGTCTTGTTATTTATTTTATGTTCCAAGTACATATTCATCATCTACGTAAACTTTGATTATTTATATCTTGATTTCATGTTATTAATTTATTTTTTCTTTGATTTTATACATTCTTGTTAGTACTTAAGTCTCGATTGTTCATTTATTTATTTTGAGTTAGGTTCATTAAATTTGGGTTCATTTATATGTTATTTCTTTCCTTATTTTTGCCTTTGTTTAAGTATAAATAGATATAACTTTGCTCTTGATCATTTTTACCATTATCTTTAGTTATAGGTATTCACACATAAACTAGCTTAACATAATTGGAGTACAATGTCATTATAATTTCTTTGTACTTATAATGAATATTTTCATTTTTCATCTCTTTTATCATTTTTTGCATACTCATATGCCTATTTTTTGTGGCTTTTACAGCCTTTATACCATTACATCTATGTTGATGTCCACTCATCTTTATTATATGCATTAAGTTTTATATCTAAGCTCTTGATTTCCAATTTTCCCATGTTGGGGCATAAAATTTAAACCCACTATTGAATAAAATAAACTTTAGGGGGAAAACCATTCTTTATCAGTGATCAAAATCAGCCCTAGTGGGGAACAACTTATTTATTACATGATCAAATTATCTCTAATGGATCGCATCATTATTTATTCTATATATGGAGACATGATTCTTCTTTTCTTATAATTCCAATCCCTACAAAATTTTTCACTCATTCTAGAAAATTTTTAGTGTGTAACTTGTCTTAGGATTGATCAATTCTAAAGCACGCAACTTGTATCTTATTTTTGGGTGTGTTCAAAGTGTGTTTCATATATTTTTAGACTGTCTCCATCCCATTCCCCCCATCCTTGGGGCCATGTAGATCTAATTATATTTTAATCATTATTAGAATGATTGCATTCAAGCATTAGATCTTATGGATTTAATTTAGCCCATTGGTTAATCTCACTTTCTTTCTCTTTTAGAGAGTCCATCCTTCTCTTTCATCCATATATGTCCTCTCAAAGGGGAATCATGGATCATTTCCAATTTCTTCTTGACAACTCTTTTCTTTGAAAAGGCATTGTTTTTTTCTTGAATGTCTCACAATGTCTTTTCAAATTGGGGTAAAATATACACATCCAATTCCTAGCACCATTGTGTTGAAATTATCAATCTTACTCAAAATTTGAGAAATTACCCAATTTTGACTAAAACCACTTAAATGCACTAAATGGTTTGATCTTGTCATATACAAGTACCAATTTAGGCCAATATATGCCCAAATGGGGTAATACATTTTATGTGATTATTAAATTTTATATAATCATTTCGAATCAAAATAATGATTTTACAATTTGATGCTCTGGATCACTCTTTTCTGCCAAAATCTCTGGCACAAGACTTGTGCATGTGTTATTTTATGTTGACAACATCCTAAATAGGATATTGGTATATACACAAATAACATCATCCTCTAATTCCTCTTAAATCAAATTATAAGACAATAATATGACATTTAGATCTATTTGATTATTGGTGTTATTTGATTATTGGTGTACCAATTTCCAAATAATTACACTAAAATTGATTAACTTGCTTAGGTAAATTAAACCATTGATTCCTACTAACTACAACATCAATTAACATGATCAATGGGTTGGCATCCATAGGCCATAAATGCAAAAAAATATCAGGAATATGGCTTCCCATGCCTCTTTAATGACCCTTCCTTCCAAATATTTATTAATAAACTTATGGTTTGAGCCTCTAAAATTGAATGGATTTTTAACAACACATCTTGATCTCAAGATGGATGGTCACAGTTCATTCTGATCAATTTCCAAAATCCATAAATTGGAGGCCTCTGACTCAAATTGTTAAGCTTCATTTGTGTACACTTATAATGCATAATCCTTTCTATAAGTTATATCTGTGTTGTTTAATAATGATTTATTTCTAATAGGATAGCTTTATTTTAAAAGCATAACATTGATTTTGATACCATGAGCCTAGCTTCGTTGGTAATCTTGAGATGGTGGAGGAGCAAAGAATTCACCATTGATGAAGACAAGAACTAAAAATCAATGGGAAACACATGTTTTGAGATACATATGGATTTAGGGGTGCTCATGGGCAGGTAATATGTATTGTGCTTTCTTTTATTTGTTCTTTATTATCATTTACACACCCCAATGAATAGGCTAGCCTAGATTATTAGTTCTTTATGAATTTATTGTGTTTTTCATGACTAACTCTTTATCTAACCATATTTTAAATCCATCTATACATGTCTTACCTATGTGAAATGAAAGAATACTCTACTCTGACTTGAAAAAAATTGATGAAATATGCATGCACAAAGTTGGCCATACATTTGAAGCTAAAGTCCTTATTGTTTATAAAACGATACTACAAAAAGAGAATAAATTAATGTTACATGCTGACTTGATACATAAGTAAAGAGGAATGTCAGTTATTATCAACATAGACATCAAACTCATTGAAATACTTGAATAAAAAATTATTTCAGGACAATCAATACTTATAATGGACTTTTAAATTGCTCCCAAAAATATCTATGAACATGGAGATTATGACATCATGATATTAGTTATCGAATTGAGCACAATTCCAATTATACCACCCATTTACACAGATTACAAGTTCATACTAGACCCTATTATGAAACATTTTCTAGTTAATATCGATGTATTTGAAACAAGCACCATTGATACAATTTTAACCTCTGTAAAAAAATAGACCTCCAACTCATTTTGGAAATTAAGGATGGAAATTTTGAAGATGATGCAACATAGGCAAGTTCCTATTCTTTTATTTACTCTTCGATGTCAAACATGTTTTATACACAAAATAAAAACTACTTATTTCATTTTGAATTTCACATCTCTACGTATTTGGAATGTTTGAACCTTTATTTCCTACCACACAAAAATAAATACATAACAAATAATTCCCAATCTTTCTCTTCAAGAAGATAGTGAAATGAAATGGCCTTGAAAGAGTATTCAAGACTAGTGCATAAACATTCATCACTCTATTACAAAAAAAGAAAGCCTTAAAACAATTAAATGCATCGTTAGATGCAATTACAAAGGTATGTAATTTCTCATGCTTTCTTTCATTTTTAATACTAAAATTCTCTAGAAAGCATTCATAATGTTCTTTACTTTTGAAGTACACTTTCTTTTACAATTAAAATACAAAAACCTCAAAGCTAAGCACATTGCATCATCCATCATTTTTTATAATGAAATAATTGTAGCTCATATGAGACTCCATGAACATTAGTATAAAACACTTAATCCAATCCATAATTTAAAATTTGATTCTAGAAACCCACTTAATTGAGCGTACATATATCAGTTATGAAAATCTACTAGATTGTTTAAATTTGTATTATGTTACAACTCCTTTTACATTGTAGTACAATAAACAAATGTAATTGCACTATCATTGAAATATAATTCATGCCATAATTATTTTACGTTAGCCTCTTTTTCTAAATCATATCTACATTTTCAAAACTACAAAGAATATTATCTATTGTAAACATATATTCTGTGCGTTTTCAACCATTTTTCAAGAAATGTAACTTCACAATTGATACATTTCAACTACCAAATTTTATGAATCTACATTGCAGTTCATATCAAGAAGAAACTTCATATGTCTATATTCATTGTCTACTTTGTAGTCTAAAAAGTGCTAAAAACAACAATTTAGAATACTTCCTTTCAACCTACTACAAAAAAATATTACTAGCTGTATTAATAGAAATTTCACATGAAGACTACATAAAAGACAAAGATAGTCCTATCTTCATTCTATGAGATTTATCTATTGAATCTATATTTACTTTCAATCAACACAAAGACCTTAGACATACTGACTTATCAAACTATTAAAAGTATGTCAAAATGTCAGTTACCCATATCAAACACACTATTTGTTTTATTTAATATTGTAATATATATCAAAATTCATATATTTACACGACACTAATACTATCACTTTATTTCATTTTGCAAGGTGCTGCTAAGCACTTCATCCATGTGCCACGTCTTATAATCTTTAAACATACAATGTACATTTCCATTTCTAAAGGTTTCGCATTGCTAGTTTTTGGCCACAATTAAGCTACCAACCTGTGTCTACTTTCTTTCACTGGCATTACAACATAGCGAACACATACATTTGCATTTGTAAAAATCTTACTCAGATTTTAAATATGTTAAAATAAATGTGTACATGTACAATGTACTAAGCATAATAAGAAATACCGTTGTATTGTAATTTACAGCTCCATTTTCTTTATATAAAGGTTCATTTTCATTTATGTCTTATATTGGTTGACGTTTTATATATGTATGTATGTGACTTAAGTCTATTTGACAGCTTTAATTGAAGCTACATCATCTTTTTGAGCTTCAACTTTCTTGTCCATCCACAAAATTATCATTTGGAGCCTTCGCGGCTTGTCAGGTATTTTTTAACAATTAAATCCAAATGCCAAAAAATTTCGAAAACATTAGCTATAGTTTCTTGGTGATTAATCTTCAAAACTTCATGTATAGGCAAATATTGCACGACAATCTTAAAGGATTTGAATTTCTTAAAGCTTTCGCACCTCCTTAATTTCATTTCCAGAAGAAATTCCCCTAGCCGTCTATATAAACGTTCGTCCCTTAAGACTTCCCTATTCTGAGTGAAGTAGCACAAATTTCCCCTGATTTATGAACATCTGTTCTTAGTGACTGATCTGATCAAATTCTTGATTTAAGATACTGCATTATAGACTGATGTGAATATGGATGGAAGTTTATAAAACCTTAAAATATTATACAGGGATATATAGATATACAAAAAGTATACATGCACCAATTGCCATAAAAGATCGCAAACATAAACATTAATTTATCATTGAAAAAATCTCTAAATATGAGCTCAGAGACGATTGGTATTTGTGAGCAGAGAGAATTCTCTCTCTCTTTGACGGAGTAGTGCTTTTTCTTTTTATTTTTATTTTATTCCAAGTTTTTATTTTACAAATTTCACTGGAGATGGCTCAGATTCCTCACTCAGGGTATCCAAGACATCCCGCAACTGTACCATAGCCTTGTCTGGATATTTAACTTACTGGTTCCATATTTGATCTATCAGTACCAGCTATGGGAAATGGTGTATATTGGCCTGTCCAGACATAGGTTACATGGTTATGTTACTAAATCTTAAATTAGTATTTTTATGGTTTAATAAGGTCTAATGATGATGATATCCAAGTGCTGAGAAGATCGACTTTGTTTTCTTGGAAGCATGAAGAAAATGACCAAAACTGATTTGGAGGCCAATTTGGTTTGTCAACCTTCATCTGAATGGAAGTGCGTGCTCCTCATTTGTCTAATTTCATGACAAAACTAACAATTTCTAAACTACAAGTCTATCTCGGATACTAACTTTAATTTGTGTCTACGTTATTCACCCTTCTTCAGCTTTGAGACCTTGTATATTAATAACTGCCATTGTAGATATATTCTAGCATCATCATCAAGGAATTGGATATGTGCCTTTCTTGACAGAGAACTCTACTACATCATGATCTACTGGAACACCAAAGTTTATCTATAATGTAGTAAATGGGTTTCTATTTTTTTAGATGGAGTTTTAATGCCAAATAAATTACGGAAACAGAAGTATGCATGTACCCATGGGCATGTACAAATGTAAAATGCCCCCATTGATATTAGCATTTTAAAGTACAATCTATCCGGTTTTCTATTCCAGCGAGCAAAGGTTACATAGATCGATATATGTGATGGAAATCCCTGTCTGCCTAATGGGCTACTCTTATGTGATGGAAATCTATGTCTGTCTAATGGGCTACTCTTTCGGCAGGTCAAAGGTGCAAGTTATTATATGGTCAGTCAACAACCTTTTGTAAAATGGTCGTTAACCTCAGCAACCTCCTGGAAAACAAAGTTACAAACCTTGTTAATTGTTCTTTCCTTTGGTGTTGAGCAATATGGTCCTCTATCCACTGCTCCATTACCACTTGCTACGCCATTCTCCTATTATGACTGGTCAAACCAGTCATATTCTTCCTACCACTTCTGTTCACCATATTAGCACCTTCCCTCAAAATGAGGCTCCGCTAAATGGTAGGTTATTATTAAAGGCAAGGAAGGATAGGGAAATTATTTAACAATGGAATGGCGTTAGGAAAGAAATAATGCCCATCATTATACATGAATGTTCTATATGCCTACAGCCTTCTCACTAGGAGGCGCTATCCCATACACCAAGTGAAGTCACGGGTAACTAATGAAAGATGTGTTCAGTATTGTCTCAGGGCATTCTGTTTCATACTCAAGCTACATTAGCATTGTATCGATAAGTTGGCAAACGTAAAATTTCCTATTCGTTAGAACATAGTGAGAATTATTATACTAACAATGACCATTAGAAATAGGCAATAAAAGTTTGAATAATCTTGGGCTATAACTAAAGCAAACCCCCCTCCTCTTCCACTTAAATAAACATAAAAATACGTAAAAACGAATCCCCCCAGTAAAATAAATTCCATGACATAGTGAATAACACCCAAATACCTAGACATGAACCGGATAAAGTTCGGGTTCCTGCTCCCCTGCCACTTAATTATCAAAGGCATGTGATGGTCTTTCATCAAACTAGGATTTTCCACACTCCTAATTCTGTTTTCTATCCGCCTGGTAATGAAGCACCTAGTTTTACCAATAAATCAACAACTTAATTTTTCTCCCTCTTCACATGCTTGACATTGATCACCTGAATCTTGTAGCCAATTTAATAATTCCTCATAAACCTCTGAATTGCATCAGATAAATGATCCCAGCTAATTCTAAAATCAATTTCTACATGAATCGCCTCAATTAGCCTAGTTTTGGCCTCAAGCAATCCCGGATTTGATTATATACCTTTCGCAACGTTAAATTTTTTGATATGAAGGTCTATTGCATTACAGAATATAACGTGTATCACCCTTAAAATATATTCATTGGATTTATGAACAACTTTGAGGAGAAGGAATCCAGGTTGAAATTGAAAGGTCATATCCATAGAGTAGCAATAGTACATCAAGTTGGTGCAATTAAAATAGATATGTTTAGGGACTTATCAGGTCAATTTTGAAGTGCCTCATATTTGAGGGTTCTAATAAACAGACAATGTGTGTTCTATCTATTATAGCATCAGGATTAGCTTTTATAGTCACCTTACTTGGGTATGTTGTTAAAGAATACAATTTCGAACCTAGGGCTTCACTCTTGATGGCTTGCCTATCTTATTCTAGCCCTTGGTCTGTTGAGTAGGTTATCATGTTTGTTATGTTTGTTATATATTGATAGTCTAAGAAGGATTCTTATAATAGATTTCACATGTACCCTAATGTGTGGTATGCTATTTATCTTATGACTGGTTTTTGTAAAGGTTGTCTATCATAGAAAAACCAATTTTTAGTGTATGAAAGATATGCACATATTTATTTTATTTGATTAATATAAACTTTATTTAACAATGTCAATATAAATATTAAACAATTATCAATACAAAAATAAAATGTAAAGACTAACTACTATATGACATTTATTTTTCGTAGTTTTAAATATATTACAATTTAAAATTAAATATATTTATGAATATTTATATATTTTAATTTATCATTATTCCATTTACTTTACCCTTTTGTAGGGCATTCTAACAATGCAAAGATTCATTAAGGTAAATTTATGTAGCGAGACCTCGTTGCCCACATGGCTATTATAGACCCACTATGCATATTTATTATGTAAACATGCCTATTCGTTAATCATAAATTATATAAATATAAATATATTATAAAATATAATAAATATGAATCTATTATTATTATATAATTTGTGACTCATATTATTAACAAGTATTTTACACCTATTACCCATTTGAAGGTTTATTCTTATTCTATGTGTTTTTGAATTATCAAAATTTAATAACGGAGTCATTTTTATGTTGAGCGATCTAGTTAGAAATTTCCTTTTATAAAATCATAACCAATAGATTTAATTATTTTAACAAAACAAGTGTTAAAAAAAAATAAGCTAAGATTATTTGATAATATATCTATATTAATTAGGTATAATTAATTATGAACATATTTATAATATAATATTATGTTTCAAATAATATTATACAAATAATATTAATAAGTATAATAATAATTTTGTATTAAATATTGTGTTTAGATAATCAACAAATTAAAAAAATAAAATAAAATAAATTGATTGGTTTTACAATAACATGAGAAACCGCTATAATGTAGAAGCTAAAATTTAAACTAGATATTAATTATTCTTTGGCAGTTAATTTATAACATTAAATTACGTACTAATAAATAATAATATTTAATATAATGAATATTTAAATTAGTTAGATGTTAATAAATCTAGAATTTTAGCTAGTATACCACTCCAAGTATATTGTAAAGAAAAACATATTGTCGAGCATCGTAGGATGTATAATACTTGGATGGCTATATATATATATATATATATATATATATATATATATATATATATAAAATAATAATAAGAAAAAAGGGGTCCTTACATTGTAATATAAAAGATTTTAAATATAAAGTTAATCTAAAAATAATAAAAAACTGTTTTTAAAAGAACAAATGAAAATATGTAAAAATTTAAAAATTTATTAAATCACAAAACCAGCCAACCATAAATAAGAGAGAAGACTAAATAATAGAAACCATCAAGTTTCACAAAGAAAACATCAAACCAATAACATAAAACACCTGCTTAAGATATCTTTAAATCTAAAAAGGTAGCACCACCAAGCAATAACTCAAAGAATACTAAAAAATGCCATGATTAGAAGTCTTAGTTACTAAGTTCCAAAAAATCATTCAAACATTAATCTATGCCACTACTCAAAAAATATTGACGATGACAAAACTCAAAATAGAAAACATGAATTCTCCATCCACATCCAATAAAATCAAACCAAAACCCCTCCAAACAAACAAAAAACAAAAACCAAAAAAAAAAAAAAAAAAAACCAAAACCAAAAAAAAACCTAGAGTAGCATAAACTCTTTAAAAGCGAGATCATTTATTCCTTAGATGACAAATTGATTAAATGAGAAGTTTTACACACACACACACACACACACACACACACACACACACACACATATATATATATATAATTATAATTTTATGTTAATATGTGATAGATAATAATATGAAAAAATGATCCCTTATCTGGTTGTACAAAATAATTTAATTATCAAATCAATTTAAGAAAGAAAAAATATGTCTATGGGAGAATAGGAGATAAGGAAAAAATTACTAAATTAATGAGCTACAAAGCCAACAAGCCATAAATAAGAGAGGAGACCAAAGAATAGAATCTATGAAGCTTCACTAATAAATGAGAAGATAATTATAGAAAACACCTCTTTGAGTAATTTTGGAATGCAAAAAAGCAGCACCACCATGGAACAACTCAAGGAATGCCAATAAATGCAACTACCAAAAGCCTTGGTCACCATGCTCTAGATAGTCCTTCAAGCATTAATCCATGATCATTACTCAGAAAACATTGGCGATAAAAAAAAATCAAGATAGAAGCCATTACTTCTTCATGATCCTTTAAAAAAAATCAAACTAAGAACCTATCATAGACAGTAAAGCCCTAGATTACAATAAGCTCTTCAAAATACAAATCATCTATTCCTTCAATATTTATTTAATCCAATGAGAAGTTGTATGTTAGTCATGTATTTTCTAATTAATTTTCTTCATACTTCTTAAAGGGGAAGGCCTTTGCAATACCAATACGCATTAGTAGGATGTTGAAGAGCTCTATAAAAATATGCTAGAGAGTTAATCTCTCCATAGTGATGGGAAAAAGAAATATCATTAGACAAAAATTATATCACTTTTCAACATTGTTGTTAGTTGTTGAGTCTTATAAAAATAATAACATTGATAATAAAGAAAAAATCACTTTTCAAAAATATATTCAATAACAATTCTCAAATCTTTAAGAAGAGCTAATACTTCACCTAAATTGTTTTAATACCATTGAAATATTGAAAGTATTGTATGATATTACATACCTTAGATTACCCTTAAAAATGCCTCCATCTATCAAAATACTATGTTACCTTTACCTTTAGATGCCCTATCAAAATTATACTTACCATCATTATCATTCAGAGATTGCAAGAAAACATCAACCTTTTACTTATTTAAGAAAAGAGGTTGAAATTCATTTTCAATAAATTACATTTTAAGAAAATATGACATTCTTCTATACTGATTTTCATCTATTAAATTAGTTACAGTTAGCATGGATAAATATTGAATTGCAAGCTAAATAGAATAAAGATAAAACTCTTTAGTTGGATAACATAAAAACTTAATTTTTTTAACGGGGAAATTAAAACTAATGTTTTTTCAAAATTGATAATTTGAGTAATTTTTTTTAGATGAAAAATATTAATATATTAAAAAAGTATATAATATACAAATAATTTACCAAAAAAAGTAATTTGTATGATAACACTTTCGAGTTAAATTAAGTTATGTGTAGAAACTAGTCACAATAAAAACAAAAAACCATCATTAAGCTCCACTTAAGAATGAGTTATAATGATAACATAAAAAAAAGAAACATAATCAAAGTTCCAATAAAAAGTTGGAAGGGGAGAATCCATATTATCCGAACCCCAACATGAGTCAATCCAATTACTTATAATAGTAAAGTCGTGTTTCAGTTATATAAGATGGCTCACATTTAAATAAGTTAATTATAAACTAACTTTGGTGGTGGTTTTTTTCATTTAATTGTAAATTCTGTTATAGCACGTTTTTTAAAAAGACAGAAAATCCATATTATAGAGACCCCAACTCAATTCAATCCAATTACTTATAATAATAAAGTCATGTTTTAATTATGTAAAATGGCTCATATTTAAATATGTTAATTATAAACTGACTTTGCTAGTGGTTTTTTCAATTAATTGTAAATTCTGCTATCGCACTTTTTTTAAAATTATTTTTAAGTATCGGTAAATTAGGCGCCACATACTACTAAAATTACAAACGAAGAATAAAAATACGCTAATAAAATAATAGAAAAACAAATTATTGGTTTGTTTTTAGAGTAGCACACAACTACTGATGTAAAAGTATTTTTAAATACCTACAAAGGAAATGTAAATTAAGCGATAAAGAAAAAATTTCTTATGTACATCAAATTATGTTTATATAAATTTAATATTTATTTAAAATTCACTTGAGCTTCTTTCTCCTGCATTTTAGTTATCATGTTTTGAATCGAGTTCACACAGCCAAGTATTATACTGTTTTATCCGACAGCATAATATTTTTCCACGTGGACGATATCACACAAATTTGAGTAACATAATGATCTCCTTGAAGTATAATTATATGATCACCCTATAAACTGTGTCAGGCTGTGAGGTCGTGACTCCGTGACCTAAGGACACAACTCAAGTCAAATAATGTGAAATAACGAAAGGTCGCACCGTCAATGCAAGTAAATATTTTCCTTTTAAGTAGTTTTTATTAAAAATAGGATTGTCCTAGATGAATAATTAACAACTACGACTCCATCACTTGTCCATGAACGCCATGAATCTTGTAGAGTTTGTGAAGCTTATGACTATGACCATTATTTATATAAAGAAATTGGTTAATTTTTTATAAGTAAGAATAAGGTAAAAAGGTCTTTTATTTTATGATACAAAATAAATTAATTAGTAGATCACTTTTAAAAAGATATAAAATATTTTTAAGAAAACAAAAGGAGACATGAAAGCCAAAACTATAATCAGTGATAAGGTTAATTAACAAAAGCAAGACAAGATATTGAATAACAGAGACCTTGAAATGTCACAAAGAGAAAAACCCAATAACAGAGAACATTCCTTTAGCATCAAACAACTCATGGATTGCAAGAAAATGCCAGTACTAAACCCCTTAGTCAACAACTTCAATAAAGTCCTTCAAGCCCTAATCTATGGACATTACTTAAAAAATGTGATGACGAAATAATCCAATATAGAAACCATGGCTTATCCATGAACTTGAAACACATTCGAGCAAAGAATCTAAACTAGGGAGGAAAACATTATACTAAAATAAACACTTAAAAATCTAGAACCAAGATTCCTTTGATGATATGTTGATTAAATAAAGTTGTAAGTGGATTAATTATCTTAAAATTAAATATTTACATTATTTCGAGAAAGCGGGGCCTTCACATTATCAATTACTATTAGGAGGAAGATGAAGAGTTCCAAAGTTAGCCAATAAATACATTGGAGAAATAGCCTGTTGATAGTTGTGGGAGAAAAAAATATCCTCAGAAAAATAATTAACATGTAATATATCTTTAATGACTAAATTGAGTTTCCATTGAGTAGATCTTCTCAAATTAACAATTTGATAATCAAGGAAAAATCACCTTTCACAAATAAATACCTGAATCTAGATTTAATAACAGTTCTTAAACCTATAATAAGAGCTAGTGCTTCAGCCGAACTGTTTGAATACCATAGGATGTTGAAGACAAAAAATGATAGCGTATATCCAAGATTATCTATAAATATGATTACTCCTCCCAAAAGGCTTAGGTTAATTTTGATGCCCCATTTATACTAGGATTGACATAAGAATCTTTTCAGAAATTTTAACAAATTATTAACCTTTTGTTGATTTGAGTAGGGAAGTTGAAGTTGTTTTTCAATAAATTACATTCTAAAAGAATATGGTGTTCATATCTACTAATGATTTTTAATAATCTGGTTAAGGTTAGTATGTTTAGATCTTCATTTGAAAAAATACTAAAATAAAATCAAACTCCTTAGTTGATAATATAAAAACATACCCTATTTAACAAGGATTTTCAGACTCTAGTGCTTTAAATTTGATAATTTTAGTAATTTAGATCAAATAAATTAGTAGAATGATAAACTCTTGTGTTTTAGTTATGTAAGTCTATTGACATTTAAATAATTTAATTGGAAAGTGACTTTGGTGATGTTTTTTTATTCATAAATTCTAGTATCATATGTTCATGTAAAATACATTCAAGTGTCTATCTAAGTAAGTTAGGCTCCACATACTACTAGAAGCAATTGCTTCAAGGGTGAAAGGATTGATGGAAGGAGTCATAGACATTACCCCAAACATGTGACATCATATTGTTTTATGTCAGTATTTGGTGGGGTAGGTTGGTATCAGTCGTCTAATTCAGTGAAGATGAGGGCTACATGTGGCTCAACAATGATGATGAATAATGAGATGGATGCACTATTGGGTGGAAGTTTCACTGCAGTAATTGGGAATGATGCTAGGAGGCAAATCATCTATACTAGAGGGGTTAATTTACTCCTTGGAGTCATGAGGCATAAATGCATGTTTTTCCTTATTCATGGTAGAGATATTAGTGTGTCACATGTGTTTTGTCTATGTTCATTTTTGGACTTGTTTTTATTTGCTTGACACTACATTGAGTTCTTGTTAACTCGCAAAAATTGACATGAACTTGGATGAGATTGGGCATAGACCACCCACGCTCCATTTTGACATTGTGTTTTCACCATGTGGCACCCATCCATTAGCCTAGTTTATCCACTAGTTTTGATAAGTGCATTTCATAGTAAGTATACACCTAGACACATTTCAATAGCCCAGTATTTTAATGGAATGCTAGTTTATCTGGATAAAATGATTTTACTTTGTATATATTTTATTTTTCCAAATAGGATGTACAAAACTATTTAAAAGATTATATAAAAACCTGATCCCAGTCATTTTCTTTGTAAAGTTACATTCAAAAAATGTATAGAATGGTATATTATAGTTTGAGTTTATACAAATGAAGTGTAAAAGGAAATTATCTCAATATTTTTCCTCTGATATTCTTACATTTACATATTTTTAATCCTTCATTCTTTAAAAACATTCAAATGTAAAAGTAGGGGAGATATATATGTCACTAAGGGATCATACTCTCGATACAGTAACAAAGGTCAAGCCTTGACAATCTATATTTCTAATATGAATTATTGATTTTTCAAGAGTTATTCTATGTGATTTATGTATGGTTATGCCCCATGAAATTTAAATAGGTATTTGTCAAAGATTACCTCGAGTAACAAGAGAAACTAGAATATTTAAAGGATTGTTACTATCCCATGGTGGACCAAAGAATTTTTTTAATGCAATAACTATGTACATTGATAAAGATGGTGGATTTGAGTCTAGACTATAGACAATGTGAATAATTTATCCAAATGCTCCATTAACCAATCTTACTTTAACCCATAGATTTATTGTTATCATTATTGTATGTCCCTTCCATAGAAATATGGTTTATTCAATTTAATTATCATTTTGGTGGCATATCTTCATAACAATGATCTATTTATCTTTATACATCACAAATATAGCATTTAAGGATTGTAACATTTATTTATTGTGCATTATTTCGAATATGTTAGTTGCATACAAGTGGGTTGAGTCTTTAAAATTATGGTGTTATTTTATAGGCATGAATGATGATGTCCTTGACATGAGAGTAGATAAATTATCATCTATAGCGTTTGCATCTCCAATATTCCATAGTGAATTTCTAAATTTTAGTTTTTATTCTATGCATCCTTAGTGACAAAATTTTATTTTCAATGTCAAAACTATATCAAATGTGTGCCATAACATATGACTAAAATATATACCTACATAGATTGGAATGTAATTTATAGGTGGAAGTTATCCTAAGTCCCCAACAAGTATCATTGACCAACCATCAAAGTATTCATTATTATTATGTGGGAAGGCTTCATGCAACCAACTATCTATATTACTTAGCATATTTAGGCCTATGAAGGCCATTTAATCTATAATCACATATTTAATTTATCCCATTTCTTCTTGACAAATTGTTAATGTGTATTTTAATCATCAATATTGTTAACTATCCATTAATGCATGAAACCCTATGTAGTATATGAGAGACAAAAGTTGCAAACACAAATCAAATTGCATAAATGAATCAAGTACCATCCTAAATATCTCACAAAGGAGATGTAAAACAAGGAGTGAATGTGTAAGTCTCACATGACAAGTGGTGGTGGTCAAAAGATTCCCATACCTAGAATAACCTATAAAGGGTGACTCCCACTTCGAATATAACTCCTCCATGACAAATTTACACATAATCAAGATGACAGAAAAAATGTGAAGGTAAACTAAAAATGAAAAAATCTACACTAACACCCCCTAAAGAGTAGCTTAGATGGGTGTAAAAATTAGGTCCTATAAAAAAGCCTTGTTGCGGTACATATGTATAAAATAGCTCTCACAAAGTGGATAAAAATAGAAAACCCATAGAAAAATAACTCACCCCAAAAAGAGAAAATAAAATAAATAGTGCATGCTCCAAAGACATTGGGCCCAACCAAAAATGCATATATATGTGAGAACAACAAAGCATATATGGACAATATCTAAGAATTCACCATAAATTATGTTGAAGTTGCCAACAATATAACTCATAAAATGATGAATGTCACTAATGATATCCTCGACTTGAATATCAAAGAACTATGTGCATCGAATAATGTTTCTTCCTTAAGATAAAGGAAGAACATGAAGTGTATATTCAAAGTCCATCCATTCCAAAATGGAATATGAAGGAAGAAGTGTGAAGATATCCTAAATGGGTCCAAAAATAAGGCATGGCATAAGTATGGAAAGATAATGCACAATAACTAGATGTAATTCCACTTGGGTGAACCTCTCAAAAGAAGGACATGAAACACTCAGTTTAATAATATACATGTGAAGTGGAGAGATCGACTCAACAATCATAAAAAATGAATAAGATATTATAGATCAAGTACATAGATTTATAATATGAATATCTATAGGAACATATGACTCATCAAAGATCTTAAAGGTTGCACTCCCACTAAAAATAGTCAACTAATCTAAATTAAAATACTATGAAGGCTCTAAAAGAGAAACATCCTAAATAAGGATGAAATTAGAATCTATAATGGGAAAATATAAGATGGTTAAAATTTCATCTTATAGTGTTGGATCAATAGAAGGAAGAGCACAATATACCATGAAATTGTGATCACAATAAGTAGGAGTAGGAGGATGGAGTAAAAAAGTCTCTAAAAAGATGATAGGAAGATGAAGGGGAGGAATGATATAGATCTTAGCAGGATGTCTAAAATATATTGAAAGATGTTCCAAATAATGTAGGGATAGGTTGTATATTCCACATGGTAGCGAAGATCCATGGACACATGTAATAGTAAAGTACCAAGAACCTTCATGCAAGTGTTAGAAAACTTATTATACCAAACATGATCAATTTAAATAATAATATGTCCATATAGGAGTGAATTATGATTCTTACTTATGAGTAAGTTTTCCATGTAAGCATGTCATAAAGCATAGTTGGTATTTCCAAGAATAACCAGTCATGTAGAATCAACTATCCTCATTTTTGGGTATCTCTCAAATGGAGTAGACATGAATGAAAGTAGATACCAGAGAAGTGCAATGATAACAAAATACTACACAAGTGACAATGAATTCTCAATGAATGAATGTTAGGCCTAGCTGAAAATGCATCCAAGTATGTAAGAGCAATCAGTGTAGTGGTCAGCAAAGTGGCATATAAGTTGAAATAATTGAGTATTCACACAAGAAATAAATTAGGGCCCTTATAAACCCCTCCAAAATAATCAATAATTACCCCCCAATGTTTAAAAGTACAAAACAAGCTCAAATGGATGGATACCTTACTTAAATGATAATGCACATAGAGGAGCAAATAGTACACAAGTGTCAATGCACATATCAGTGAATGAATGTTGGACATAACTAAAAATATATCCAAATATGAGCAATTAGAGTAAAAAGTAATGACCAAATGACTACACATGAAAGTGTAAACAAGTGAAACAATAACACATTGGGATCTATCGATAATGCATCAATGTACAATTATCAATAACATATATAAATTGATGTTGTGAGGAGATACAAACACCTATTAGATCAGACCTTTCCCTATGTTGAAATAAAGTATACTTGAAGTGATAAATAAGGGGATGAAACATGAGGTGGAATCCCCTATCAAGGTCAAGGATCAACACCCTTTGTGGGTTCTATGGAAGCATGGCACTTTGAGTTTCCCAAAAATCACAATTTTATACAAGTAATCTCCCAAAGAATGTGTGTTAGGTACCATAAAAAATATGTCCGAATTAGGAGTAAAAGCAAAAGTGTTGAATAACAAGCAATGAGAGAAGGAGATTTTTTTTTTGTAAGGGAGTTTGGCCACCTACCTAACTGGGCCTAACCCTCCATCTTTGACAAGGGAAAAAATATGTATATTACTAAACAAAATTAATAGAATCTCCTTATATCTCCCAAATACAATATAGTGTTTTTAAATATAAATAAAAATAAAAATAAGTGCCCAATGATATTGTTTTATTATAAAATAATTAAAAATACCAACTCCACCCATTTTTATAACTCTCCTTATGTCTCCTACTCAACATATCCACCTTTTTTTTTAAACATCCTCAAAATAAAGTACTCTATAGTCAAAATTGACTTTCTTACAAAGCACTTGATTTTGAAAAGGCAATTAAAAAAACAAAGCTAAAAAAATAAAGATATAAAACAAATTAAAAAGGAAAATACCATGAGTTTATCCCATACATGGTTTTAAATCCTTATTACATGCAAAAATGTGGTATATATGATAAAATAAGGTGTTACCAAGAAAATGGTGAAATGGCAGGGGCTAGAGGAAAACTTGTAGGTGGATGGAGATTGCTAAAGATCTAGTTTGTAGTAAGGTTAATGTGGAGGCTGAAGGAAAAACGTTTTTCACCTAATTACCTAGGCTTTGGATTTTACTAAAGGTCTAAGCATGCCTAAGAAGGTCTAAGATTGGCTAGTTTGTATGGTTACTAGATCCACATGGTGCATTCAATGGATCTCACTGATTTTTCATGTAGTAGGGGATGGAATCATGAGATGTAGGCCTTAATACCAAGTACAACTAATGATTAAGTGAGAAGGAAGGTTTCTAAGGTAGAGATGATGAGGTGAAGGCCCTGATTCATTCATAATACATGATCATCTTAAAATACACTTATTGTAATAACCATGTAGATCCACCAAAAATCAAAAAACCATCCAAGTGTATAAAAATGACAAAGTTGTATAGAAAACCTCCAAAAGCATCAAATACAAAAAAAAAAATCCCTAAACTAATTAATATCCATTAAATAAATTGAAAAACCCACAAGTAATCTACCTTTCATTTTCAGTCTCAACACATGTTTCTATATGGACATTGCATGAGATTTCATGAAACTCCACCAAAAACCGTAAAAAATAAATAGTTTAAAATTAGAAAACAGCAATGTGATCATTGAAGAAACCTACCAAGGATTAAAAATGGTATAAAACACTTTAGAAATGATTTTATACCATATTAGAGTTGACAATATCTCTAACCAGCCATGAATGCATGAAATCCTAGGTAGTATGTCAGACCCAAAAATTGTACACAAAAAGTGGAATGGATAAATGAGTCAAGTCCCATGCTAAATAACTCATTAAAAAAGAGGTAAAAATTGGATTCAATGTTTAATTCACACATGATAAGTGATGGAGGTCACATGACAATTAGTGGTGGTCAAAATATTCCCATACCTAGAATAGCCTATCAAGGGTGACTCCCACTTAGAATATAACTCCTCCATGATAAGTGTATATCTAAGAAAGATTATATAATGAATATGAATGTAAAATGTAAATGGAAAAACATAAAATAATAAGGTGATCCCATCAAGTGATTGTATTTCTCAGATAAGAATGTGGAGGGATGAATTTATTGTTGATGTATTTAAGTTAAATGTTACAACACTAGTTAGAACAAGTAGAAGTAGGGTAGATTTAACTATAACTAAAAGTGAATCCAAACAATACTTTGCACTAATTATAATGACTGATTTAATCCTACTTGCATTTCCCTATACAATCATCCTGAGGGGGATGGATGTTATCTTATTTGGGGTGTACTTCTAAATTATGTCAAATGTATGTTGTTGCATATATAAGAGAATATATGTTGATGGGTTACTTAGGGAACCATTATCTATATCTATTGCAGATGTCCATTTATAGTCTATAAATTTTTATGTAAATACTTTTAGGTTAAGTGGTACATTAAAATGAGTCTAATTATGTTTATTTTTTAAGTCAAGGTGCCCAAAAATTGTATTGTCATCTATGTAATTGTTCCTTGACGGATGCATTCATGAGGATACTTCCCATTCACTCATTTCCCTAATTGTAGTTCCCATAGCACTATCACTTTTAGTGCCATCATTAGTGGAGTTCATAATGATGTTAGATTCTACACATGTTTGTTTAATGTGATATGGATCATAAGTATCATTTAATTGCTTCCATTTTATGACTATTTTCTCCCTATTAAAGTCAATTTATATGCAAAAAACTATGGAATGGTTCATAAAGCAAGAGATATAACCAACAAAAGAGATCAAATAAAATGGAATCAACTAGGGGTTTAGAAGAGAATCCAGGAAATCTTTGATGAGTATCTTAAGTAGTTCTTTCTCTCTATTCACTAATTTTTATTTTAATACTATAAGACCAACTCTAAGTTTTTTCAATGAGTGGTATGGCATCCATGAATGCCAAGTGAGATACATATGCAGGAATTAAATATGGAAAGATTCCCACTATTGGTGTCATATAAAAGACCTTATTGAAGGTCTATTTTACAATGGATAATGTAGCAAATTTTCAAATACAAACTGCTAAAGATAGTTTTTAAGACATGTGGCATGTTTTTTGTCGACCTATGTCTTGATCAACTATTGTTTTAGAAAAGAACATGATATATACACTCATTTGTGGGTTATCTATTGCAATATTATATGATATTTTAATTAACATATGGTGGTAGATTTTAGAATTATTTTAGCATTAGATGCATACTTCGCTATATATTTAATAAAAACATGGAAATAATTTATTGGTTTGAAATAAATGTTTACACATCATACTAAGAGCATGATTGCAGTACATATGTTAGATGTTTAATCATTCCATGTTTGGAGATATATTTTATGCCCTTCATCATTGATAAACATGGAAAATTTTATTTGTAATAGGCATGGGGCTTTATACGTGCATTAGAAAATAATGTTTTTTTTGGAAAAGCATGTTTTCTCACTGCATTTGCTGTGGAACTGTACTTGATTCAAAATCTCATCATAATATTTAGTTGGGTCAGTAGAAAAAATTTTATTGGTGGTGCACAATCATAGATAATCAAGGTCAGAACAATGTATTTTAGTATGTAGTGTTTCATTGGCATGTGGATTCCATGTAGTTACATGGAGCTCAAAGAATTTCCTTGGAGAATCAAGTTGAACTAGATAATCCTTGTCTAGTGTGTCCATGTTAGATGCATTTTATAACCATAGAAATGAATATATGTGTGTGGAGTCTATGTGTTGCCATTCATACCTACAAAGAAACCATAAATATGGTAATAATGGTTGTAGAGGTATGTTTAGTACTCATTGAGTGTTTAAAAATAAAGTAAAAGTATGATTACCTATATCAATATTCTTTTACATGGAGATACTAAAGTAGAAATTATTCATAGAAAAATTAAAATATTTTATCTATATATGAGGATGCAAGATGTGGATTTATAATTAATGTTTTGTGTTTTTTTTAGTACCAACTATTGTGTGGGTGGGATACTGGCGTTAATGGCATGAATCAATGAAGATAATTTAACCTACTATCTGTTACACATAAAGTGAATAATAATTTCAATGTTCCAATTTAAGTAATCATATCCATTAATGCGGTCTTTGATTTGGACCATAATGAATGTTCGCCTCTAAATCAAGACCAAAAATGAATGAGTTGATCTACAATGTATGAATTAGTTTTTTTTCTAGATGCCCATGTAACCCAAAAAATTGTAACTGGGAAGTTGCCCTCAACATTTTTCTTGACAAAGATTTCGCTTGTGTTTAATGGTGCATCATTAGGTTCAACAAAGTATATCAAAATTGTGGATGGATTCCAAAATTATATTATTTATAACTAATTAGGTACAAATCATGTTCATGGAGTTTAAATTTATTAGTACAGGGTGTTGTGGTACATGCAAATATCTATTGGGAAATGACTATGAAAATCCATGGAAAGTAAGGCTCTAGTGGTGTACTCATTTATGGGATACTTGCTAAGAGTGGGCCAGTCAATTTTAGATGCATTGAAGATGATATTATTTACATAGTCCCATTATCTTATCAAACTCTCCTTTTGCATGTTGACGGGATGAAATAAAAGATGACATTTGAGTATAGTCAGGACTATGAGGTGTAGTTTAATTGTTTTCAAATTTTGTGTCATCGATGTCTACAAGTACAATATCCATAATGTTATGTGGAAGGATGAAAATACATAAATAGGTTATAATGGTAGAGAATCTAGTGCTTATTTTTGAACAGGGATATATAAATAGTAGGGATCATTTGTTACTTTGTATATCAACACATTCATGGCACATGATGTACTAATAAAGCATTCATATGTTTTGTCTTATGATCTGATTATTCACAACACAAGGATGTCAATATTTTTATCTTGATGAGGTATCAACCTAGTAATGGAGGATATATCTTGGGGAAAGATTATAATGTGGCCACTATATTTGTATTGACCATCATGTGCATGTATTACATGCATTATTGGGTACACATGAGTAATAAGCATTTCCTCTACTTGTGACAAGATTGATAAAGTTGTAAATTGTATGCATTGGTCCATGTTATTAGCATCAAAATATTAATTATTATTTTTTATATCATTGCAATGGTCAGAAGTGTGATTTCCATTGTAATATTTCACTTGGATACCTAAATATAATTTATTTCAAGTGAAACATGGATGTTTTTAAGACATAACATATAGTCTCACACAGAAGCATCTATGTACCTTTGTAATATCATCACTATGCACAAAAAAATTGGTATTTGTTATATGTACATAGCTTATTGAAGGCACTGATCCTTCTAGGTTTCTTAATGCAACCAAGAAAACTTATTTACATTGACGTTTTCCATGTATGCCTACTGTAATAATGAAAGATAATTTAGATACATAGTTCTTGTACATTTTATGTTTATTTTTATTTTAGGGTGGGAATAATAAATCACGCATAAAATTAAATATTTCAAAGTAAATAACATTTCAAGCCTATATTTATAAATATCAACATCTGAATTCTATATTCACTAGTGGGTAGCAAATATTTTATGAAACTATAGCATAAAAAAACATTGTATATACAAATTGTACATATTCGAATCAACCAAAATTATAGGTGGAAAAATATGGGTAATTAAATATATGTATCAAATTATATCAGGTCCAAAATAATCAAAGCATGATATGGTGGTGCATATTCATCTTTAATTATGCCTATAAAAGTACATTGCATTTATTCTTTATCATTATACAATACTAATTATGTAGACACAATATAATGATAATTCCAAAAGAGAAGTTTTTTGATAACATCCTAGGTATCATCGAGGGATGTTGATAGTTGTTGTAAGTCTTAGGATGTGATAACCATGATTGCATTAGTGGCATCATCAAATGACATTATCCATAATGTTCCAATCATCTATTCTAATATGAAGTTGAAAGCATACATGTACTTACAAGATTCAAGGTTTTACTTTTAATAATGCCAAGTTTTGTTGTCTTTTTGAACTAATGTGTTTTTACATTATCTATTATTTAGGATAGATACATAGGAATGATAGTATAAATTAGTCATTTTATATGAATGCCTATAGTGGTTAATATAAATGTATTCAATCTATCAAGAACACTTCACTTATGTATTTCTAAAGAAATTTATGTTCAGTAGTTCTCCTACATAGTGATGGGGAAGGACATTTTGGCCCATTCTCCTCAAATAATCTTAGTAGGTGATAAACTTGAGATATGTTTAAATTAAAAAATAAATATGTGTCTAAGATCATTCTAATTATTTTGTTATATGTCTAAACCTTGTCCTTTTTGATTGTAATAATTGGAGCAGGTTGTTTATGTTGATGACACATTTTTGTGTAAAGCACGCCTTTTTCTTCACAGACACCACCCCATAGGTATAAATTAATATCACAATTAGATTTATATTGTATAAATAGATTCTTTATCATTGTCAAAGTCACTTTAGGTTGCATGAAATAGGTAGTAGTAGTAACAAAAATAACATGACCTATTGTTTCAATCTTTATGTTTATGATTTCATCTTGAATGTGTTTTACTTATTTAAAATAAAATTTAAATAATGGAATAGTGGGGTCTTCTTCATAATTTTTTTTGACAAATGATGCCATACTAAGCATGATTTCCCATGGACTCATAGTATAATTGTATTGGTTTTTGCATATTTCAAAGTCACTTTTGAAATAGAGTATATCTTTCAAACATGAACTTGGTCAAATTAATGACATACAACCTCACCAAAAGAAGTAAAAGTGATGTTGTCACCCTCATTATCAATAATTTTGAAGCCAAACACCTATCCTAAACAATTCATATTTGAGTAATTATGGAAAATACCATTTTTAAGGACCCTCCCATTTGTATTCCAATTGTTTTTATAATAAATATATAATTTAAATGTGTGGCATAATGTCTATGCTTTCTCTTTTAGATCTTGATACTAACATTCTAGTAATGTCAATTTTTCCCATGATTTTCCATTGCTAAAATGATTTTTTTTTAGTTACATGGTAAGGTTGGGTGTGCTTGTATGCATTTTGGCTAGATCACCATATAAAAATAAAAAAAAGTAACTAAAACACAATCCTTTTAACTGGACAATGAAAGGAAATAAATAAAATGAGTAAAGAGTGAATGAATGGAAAAATGTATGTTCATTGAAGACATATGTGATTGTTTAAATGTTGAAATAAGTAGTATAGTAAACCATGATAACTCCTTGAACCAAATAGGTTAAGCCTTGTCCCCGCTTAGTGCGAGTGCACAGGTATTTTATTAGTATTCAAAAAATCAAGTACATAAGGGTGCCTTTACTCCATTAACCATTTTACAATTTAAACATTGACTTATATAGTTTTTACCAAAGACCGATAAAAACAACTAATCCTATAACCAACTATTTACAGGAAAACAACCCCTAAGGCAATTCTAATTAATAAATATAAAACATGAAAACTACCTAAAATTAAACTAAGTTTATTTTATGGGGGTGTCTTTACTAAGAGATGCATGCCCCATTTATAATAATATTAATTAACTTACCAAAAATCTAACCTAATTTTAAGACTTTGGAACAAGTCCTAACAAACACCCCTATGATCTAAAGTCAGGTCTGTGGAGACGTACCAAGCATTTTTCTAAATTTTTCAAATTTGATTCTATCAAGGGGATTTGTGAAGATATTAGTTGTCTGATCGGCACTTGGGCAATATATTAGATCAAGAGCTTTCTTTTCCACTAGCATTAACAGATAATGGTATTTGACATCCATATGTTTTATTTTTTCATGAGACACTGGATTCTTGGACATCTTGATTCCACTTTTATTATCAATGTATAACTGTGTCAGAGCAAACTGAGAAACTTGAAGATCTTCAAGAATACGATAAAGGTAAACAATTTCTCTAGAAGCATCCCATGCTATAATATACTTTGATTCTACTAACGAATTTGCAACTGTATCATGATTCTTACAACACCAAGCAATGGCAGCTAAACCCATATGCATTGTTTATCTTGTGGTTAACACTATGCCATCCACACATCCACCAAAATTTGCATCACAATATCCAACAAGTTTGAAGTTCTTGTTGCGGTGGTATTCAAGGCCATATGTTTTTGTGCCCTAAAGGTAATGAAGTATTCATTTTGTTGCATGCCAATGAATTTCTCTAGGCTCATGTATAAACCTAGATAAAATTCCAACTAAAAATGAAATATCGAGCCTAGTAGTCATCAAGTATATCAAACCTCCCACCAATTGTCTATATGTGGTGCCATCAAAAAAGGCAGTACTATCATCCTTAGACAATTTCAAGTTACTTTCCATGGGAGTGAGGGAAGGTTTGCAATCACTCGTGGCAAACCTCTCTAATAACTCAAAATTATACTTAGTTTGTGAAATGAAAATACTATGCTCTTTCTAAGTTACCTTCATGCCTAGATAGTAGTGCAGAAGTCCAAGATCTATCATCTCAAACCCATCTTTTAATTCCTTCTTCATAGACTTGTTATGGTTTTCATCATTTCTTGTAATAAACAAGTCATCAACATAGAGAACAAGTATGACCATTTTCTTACCCTGCACTCAAAAATAGAGAGTATCATCAGATTCACTGTCATGAAAACCAAAGGATTTCAAGTATGAATCCAATTTTTGATACCAAGCCCTGGGTGCCTGTTTGAGTCCATACAAAGATTTTATCAATTTACACACTTTTTGTTTATCACCCACTTGTTCAAAACCCTGAGGTTGTTTCATATAGACTTCTTCCTATAAATCACCATTTAAGAAATCACTTTTAACATCCAATTGATGTACTTTCCAACCATTTTGTGCTGCTAAGGCAAGTACCATATGAATAGTGTGCCATTTGGTAGTTGGTGCAAATGTTTCCTCATAGTCAATACCTTCTTGTTGCACATATCCTTTTGCAAAAAGTCATGCCTTATCTTTATCAATGGAGCAATCTGATTTATACTTAGTCCTATAAACCCATTTACATCCAATGGGTTTAACATGTCGAGGAGGATTAACTAAAAACCATGTATTATTGTTAAGTATGGAATCATACTCATATTTCATTACTTGTTGCCAAACATGTTCAGTAGATGCCTCCTCAAAAGTGGATGGTGCAGTGGAAGAAGTAGTAATAACCATAGCATAGTTTACCTATTTTTGAGAATTATTGGGCCTTGTTAAACCAACTTCATCTGATGTCATGTCAAAAAAAGTGCTTTGAGCCCATTCTGGATAGTTAGTTAAATTATTCAAATTAGGGACTCTAGAATTCTCATCATGTGAATCATTCAAAGGGGGACTTGGAGAATTTTCAATAATTTCCAAGTCATCAACCTATGAAATTGTAGATGAAGGAGAGGAAAGTGAAGGAATTTGAGTCCCATACCATAACTTTGAAGAGTTATCCCCATTATTCAAACCCTTATCTCCTTTTGTATTTTCCCTCTCTAATATATCAAGTTGAGAATAAATCTCTGCAGTGTTCATAGTCCCAAACTCATCAAATATTACATCTCAACTCACTATGAATTTTCTTGAATCTTATGCAAGCAAGCAAAACCCCTTTTTATCTTTAGAATAACCAAGAAAGATGCATTTTTGACTTCATGGTTCCACTTAGTTCTATGTTTAATAGGAACCAAATCAAAACAAAGACATCCAAACACTTTCAAGTGTTTAACTTTTGGTTTAAATCCATACCATGCCTCATATGGAGTTTGTCCCAAAAGTGCAACTGTGGGCGACCTATTTCTCAAATACACTGTAGTACCAATAGCTTCTGCCCAAAACTTATCATCAAGTTACTTATCATGAAACATGGCACATGTTGTGCCCTCTAAAGTTCTATTCATTCATTCAGATACTCCATTTATTTTTGGAGTATAAGCATTACTATATTTTTGATGAATTCCATGTTCTCGACAATAATCTAAAAATTCATTTAAGTATACTCACCTCCATTATCTGAATGAAGAGTGGCCAAATGTGAACCTATTTCAAATTAGACTAAGTGTAACCAATCAACAAACTTAGCGAAACCTTCATATTTGTTTTTCATAAAGAATACCCAAGTCATCCTAGAAAAGTCATCAATAAACAAGACAAAATATCTACACCCACCAATGGATGACTTTTTCATGTCACATACATCACTATGAACTAACTGTAAACATCTGTTAGCTCTCCAAAATGATTGTTTAGGAAATTTTTCCTAATTTTGTTTGCCCAAAACACATGACTCACAAAGAATACTATCTTTGTGAAAAGTGGGCAACCCATTCACCATACCATATCTATGCAAATCCACTAAAGAGTGGATATTCAAATGTCCATAGTGGAGATGCCATAACCACTATGTAGACATAGTACCTATACCTCTGTCAACAATTGCTACAAGTTCTATATTGGAGGAAGCACCTTACAATGCAATCTAACCAAGTTTCCATCTTCATATCCTGTATACATTGTTTTATAATCATGCTTCACTGAATTGATGTAAATGAGCCCATTTTCAAGCACAATTTGATAACCTTTCTTTCAAATAGTTGCCAAAGAAAGTAGGTGTTTCTTCAATGTGGGAACATACCAAACATCCTCCAAGTATTTTATAGACCCATTAGGAAGATGAATTTGAATAGATCCAAGTCCTAGTGGTGTAAGCATAGACTTATCTACTAAGGCAACTAGAGAGAGAGATGATTCCTTAAAATACCAAAAGAAATCTCTCCTAAATGTCATGTTTTTGGTTGCTCCTATATCTAAAACCCATACATCTGTGAGCTCATCTCTAGCCTCATATTCAATATAATCAATGTGCCTCAAAGTAGTGAATACAGATTCATGGGCAACATTACTAGACTCATCATAGTCATGATCGACATACTGAGCAGAATTAGTCTTAGTCACTTTTTGTGGCTTCTAAATTTTATCAAAAGGAATCCTACATTGTGAGGCAATGTGACCAAATTTCCACATCTATGACACTGAATATCTGATCTACCTCGACCTTTGCCCCTATATGAGTTGTGACCATGTCCTCGATCACTTGTTTCATGTAAATGTGATTGATTAGATTATTGATTATTTGAGTGACCCCTACCTCTTTTTTGATATCTTCCTCCTTTGTAACCTCGACCCCCTTTATAACTATTTCCTCTATTGATTTGATGCCCTGATTAAGATGAATTAGGTTTTAACTCTAAAACATGGGCTTCTTCAATTTTATGGGATTTTTTGGGTAGAGAGAGGTCATGTTGGATGAGAAACTCAGCCAACTTATCAAAGGTGATGCCTATGATATTATAAGAGACATGAAACATTTCAACAAAATTCCTATAGGACCCTAGTAGTCCTTTCAAAGCAGTAGTAACTATGAGGTCATCATCTAGTTTTCCAAAACTGGCCTTAGTGTACTAGTAGTGATATTTTTCAACTTAGACATATATTCTCCCATATCCCCATCTTCATCTAATGAAAAAGTAAACAATTGCATATCAATATCTATCTTCTTATGCTAAGGTTTATTATCATACAAATCTGACAATGTTTTCCATGCATTGTAACTATGAGAAGAATTTTCAATATGAACATAAGTATCACAAGTACAACATCATTTAATGAGAGCTAAGGCCTTAGAATCATGCAAATTGAATATATCTAATTTAGCCAGCTCTGTTGGTAATGTGGGATTTTCATCTTTAACAATATCCCATAACTCATTAAAAACTACTAAAGCCTCCATCAATCATTTCCAATCTGAATAATTGGAAATTGTTAGTCTATCACCATCTAAATGTAAATTTTGAATCTTCAACATTTTGAAATGAAAGCAAGTGTAGTAGAGAAAAGTGTGACAAAATGAAAAAGAGATGAAACAAATGTCACACTCACTACACAAGACATTGCTTCTATGGGGTTTTGCACTTAACCTTTGCGTAGAGCGCAGAAGAAAAACAAAATGTTTTGATGTGTTTTACACTTAACCTCACCAAAAATCAATGATTACACCCTTGTTTTTCCAAATTATAATCTTATTCCACCAATTACACCCATATCTCACCACAACAATGTAAAAGAAATTTGATTGAATTCCCCCTTTTTCAATTTTTAAAATAACACAATACAATATGTGTTTTACAATATTCAGATTTAAAAGGGAATATTCTTTTTACAAAAAAACATATTACAAAGCAAAAAGGAATTTTTCCAAAAGAAGGGAGTTGAATCTTTGATCTCCTCCTTTGTAAACATCTTACAAAATATGCTTAACCAATTTCTCTAACAGCATTTTTAGAACATTACACTCAAAAATTTTTACTTATTCTAGACTTTGTGTATGAGAAAAAAAAATTACATGTGTGTAAATAAATTCAATTTTTTTCCCTTTTTCAGCCTTCTCAAGCAAGCTTTATCCCATGGGACCCACTAAGGCAAATTTTTGAATGCAAACATTAGAAACATGAAAAAATATTTATTCCTGAGATTAAACCTATGCCATGCTTGCCTAGGATGCCATGGCTTCTGCTGGAAGTTTTCTCTTCACCTGTTCTCTCTCCTACAGGCTATACAAATCCATACAGTCATGATAAAATGGATTTTACCTAAGTTTTGGTAAATTTTTAAGGTATGTTTTTTGTAGGGAATGGATTCAAAATGAACTTAGGGAATTGGAAGGTCATACAATAGGCCGTATAACTCAGTTTTTTCTAGATTTTTCATTTTGAATGGAAAAAAAAGGGGTTTCATACCATTTTATCAAGATAGGTAGATGTTTTGGATTTAAAAAGAGCTAAAATGAATGAAAATAAAAATGGCAGCCATGAATGAAAAATTCTAGAGGTTTTAAATAGGAAATAGGCCGTACAAATCTAGTTTTTGCAAAAAAACAATGAATTTAATAACATTTAAATGCTAAAAAATCATTTTTTATGCCAGATGAGGAGGTTTGAACATAATTTTAATGGAGTATGAATGATCAAAAAGACTATATTCTGGTATATGAAAAACACAGGTTTAAATGTAAAAAAAATATTTGAAAAATTAAAATAATTTAATAATTTTTCAAACATTTAAACCAATAAAATATTTACTATATGACATACCTTATCTCATGCCAATTAAATCACGTGAATTTGACTTTTCACCTTGCTCGTTTCAAATTCACCAAGCTCCAAAAATTAAAATGCTCTGATACCACTGATAACTCCTCGAACCAAATAGGTTGAACCTTGTCCCCGCTTAGTGCGAGTGCACAAGTATTTCATTAATATTCAAAAATTCAAGTACATAAGTGTGCCTTTACTATGTTAACCCTTTTACATTGCAAACATTGATTTATATTGCTTTTACCAATGACTGCTAAAAACAACTAATCCTATAACCAACTATTTACGGGAAAATAACTTGTAAGGTAGTTCTAATTAATAAATATAAAACATGACAACTACCTAAAATTAAACTAAGTTTATTTTATGGGGGTGTCTTTACTAAAAGATGCATGCCCCATTTACAATAATATTAATTAACCTACCAAAAATATAACCTAATGTTAAGACTTGGAACAAGTCCTTACAAACCAATTATTTAAGAGTTTTTTTTTTATGTAATATATTATGTATTGCATGTGAATGATGTTATAACGTAAGGGAATAAAAGGTTTAGTACTATGTTATATTAGTTCGGCATTCAGAGTATTATATACAATTATATACATAGTGTGATATTACAGTTTATGTTTACAATTTAGTTATGTTTGAATTGGGTGCATAAAGAAGCATGACTCATATTAAAAAAAAAACTAAACTTTGTGTATCATATTATTTATATTAAACAATCATACAAATTAATTAGATACAAAATGTTTAACATTGAAGAATATTTTATTTGCTCTTTTTGGGCATTTTGATTTATTTTTTGGGTTGGGAACAATGGTCCCATTTTGTATTAAAAAATGGCCATGATCGTACATCAAGACATCCTCAAGTATCTCATTAATAATACTAAACCCTCATGAAAATGCCTTTTTATCTAATAATGCCTATTATAAAAAATTCAAGTGGGTTTTCAACAATAAAATATTCCATTAAACATTTTGATTTATATCTAGGATAAGAAGACACAACATTCTATGGTGCACTATATGAATCACAAACTTCCTTCTCTTATTTTTTTTGTTCATATTATATATCTTTGATACTTAGAGACCACATGGGCATCTCTTTTCATATGCTTGAACTAGTTTCGATCGTAGTTATCATGCTACTAAAATATAACTGAGAATAAAACATAGGAAATGAGTCAAAGAGTATGAGTTCAACAAGGTAACGTATGTGAGTAATGTCCATTACAAAAAAATTACAATGATATACTTTTGATAATGTAAGATTTTATAGGATCAACCACATGTAATTTCTAAACTTAAATTGTATATATGAACTATGGATGAAAAAGCAATGTTGATATAATTGAGTATGTGGAAAAAAAAAAGGCATAAGAAATATGCGAACACCTTACAAAGGTGTAAATTTTGTATGTATAACTATATAAATCATTATGAATTCATTTTTAGTAAATTTATTCAATCCAATTTAGATATACGTGTGTGTGTGTGTGTGTGTGTGTGTGTGTGTGTGTGTGTGTGTGTGTGTGTGCGCGCGCGCGCACGTGCATGCGTGCATGTGTGTGCATGTGTGTGTGTGTGTGTGTTTGTCTACATACATAGATATATACATGTGTGTACATATTTATCTATGTACATGTATATTTTTAGGTGGTTGATATTTTTGGAGAAAATGCAATTGATTTAATAGTACTTTCATGCAAAATTAGTCTTACTAATTCTACTTTGGGTGTAGTAAGTGTACACATTTTTATTCATATCCAACAAGGATGTATTGAAGTATTGGATAAGCAATTACACTCATATTTTTTCTGTTGGCAGTTACTCAGAGGGCCATGCGAAAAGCATAGGTGTGGTGGTCTTTCAATTAGCATTAGCCATGGTTGTAACCATGAGAATAACTTCATACCTGAATTGGAAGTAATGCATTTAATTTTGAGGCATTCTTACTGAATCTAGTTATAGTGAATTAAATGCATATGGTGACTTGTGTAACCAACATGGAAGTGTTGAATTAACAAAGTAGAAATTATTATGAATTTTGTCTCTTTCTTTTCACGATATTTTTTTAATCTTTTCAATGGGATATATATATATATATATATATATATATATATATATATATATATATATATATATATATATATATATATATATATATATATATATATATATATAATATTTTAACATGGTTAATGAAGTAATTAGTGCAATGATGAAAATGAAATTCTATTTAGGTTTATTTTAACAATGCATATAATTTCAAGTATATAGCAAAGGAGTTAAATATGATAATTGTTCGATGTATGGATATGAGTCAAAATAATGAATTTCATGTGAGTATGTAGGGTCAAAATCATATCATAAGTAGTGATTTGTGTTTATGGTTTGATTCTCTCCATAGTATTATAAGGGAATGATTCAATCTAAGACAGTATCTATTTGAATTGGATAGTGTATTATATTGTATAGAACAAATTTAATGTGAATTATATTTGAATGATTTAATAGTAAGAAGGAATTGACGCATAGAATGAGAATTTTCTAATAATAATATGAACATATAATTATAGAAATGATACTATAAAACAAAGTATAATATACAAGAATATATGAAACATCAAGAATAAAAAATAATTTACAAGTTACTTGGACCACCACAATGTTGGTCATATGTTTTCTCATGTAGAAATATAGACATTATTTCAAGTTCCAAATGTGTAGTGTGGAGCATTTTGACAAGGTCTAGTAATACAAAATCTTCATTGTGTTCTACAATGTGGTCATGCGAAAAAGGTTTTGATGTCATGCTTGATATATTTTCACATGTAGTTATTACATTTCTTGAGAGCAATTACATTTGAGATAGAAAGATGCTATGAGCATCAAATATGGATGGAACATTGAAAATGTTCATTTTGTTTTGGTACTCCCATTTGCACTACGTGTTGTCATACTTACATCATCAACAAGAAAATGTGCAATAGGATAGATGTTATTTTTTGTACATGAAAATTATTTCATTCGAGTGTCACTTGCATCTAATGTACATGTTTTGAATGAAACACAATCATTTTTCTTGTTCAATGGGTTGATGATTGAACATGTAGAAGATGTGTCAAATACATCAATTTTTTCATACTAGTTAAACATCTGATCAATTCTATGAAATCAAGCATGATATTTTATAGAAACACCATCTACAATAAATGTATATAATATAGGGATTACATTCATTTGGGGGGTCCCTACTTAACTTACTAAAAAATGCTTATGCATATGTAGTATAACGTCCAATTGGGGATGTGTTAGGAAAGAATCCTAAGGTTGAAAACCCTTCTACTAATCCTAAATCTTTTTATCTATCAAGGCACTTGTAATCCTAAGTTCTAAGTTAGATAATAGTCTGATTTTGTTTCCCCACATATAAATAATATTTAAATGCATACATATCAATATGAAACTATTTGAAATACTCTATACGCAACACTAAGAAGGTGGTGGTAAACATAATCTAAAAAAAGGAAATATTAAAGTTCTTTTCGTTTATGATTAAACTACTACTCATAGTTTCTTACAAAGAGGAATAAATAATCAAAGCTTTGAATTATAGAAAATGAAGATATGATTTTTGTTGCTAACTTAAAAACTTAGTGCGTGCTGATTTTTAAAACAAATAAGTAACATGCATTGCATCAATAGACAAAAACCATTATTTTTTAATGTATATGTATAATTACAAATGAGGGTACTAAACATTTGTAAGATATTATTCTAATTTGTTACAAATACTTGTACACTTAGTGCATGTAATTTATAAAAAGCTTTGTATCTGAGAGTCATAGTAGGTGTCAATCATATATTAACCTCAAATTTATAGAATCCAACTATTCAACGTGATATTAGGCTCAAATGTATAAAAGTTAACTCTTAATGAAAATAATAAAATCATTTATTTTTCCGTATTTTGTTTGTGTTCTATCACTTGTTATAGAAAAATAATATTATGTAAAAAGTATCAATTTTATTATGGTGTATGTATAATTATATTTATATTCAAAGGGGTTAAATGTATGTTATGTTGTAATAATGATATAAACGTTTAGTATGGGTATTTTAGTTGAACATTTTAAGAATAAATGTATAATGGTTTTCCTTTTTTTTCCATCATCATTTAATTTTTTACCAATTTTTTATCTATTTGATTCAATTATTGGAGCAATACCTAAAGTATTTAATTTATGATATTAGAATTATTCTATGTAATGTCTGACAAAATCAATAAATAAATGCATGTATAAGAAATTGTAAAAATATGTTTGTTATAGTGTGTTGCTTATGTGGGAGTTTATGTCACTAAGTATTTAAACTTATCAAAGTTTAGAAGTTGACTTTTATCAATGAAAATATTTCAAACAAATGTATTATTTAAAAATTTAATATATAAACTTAAAAAATATATGGTTTTTATAAATATTTTTTCAATTCAATAAAAACTAAATATTTAATATTTTTATGGTTTTATATTCTACAATATTAAATTAAAAAATTTAATATATAAAATATAAATTAGAAAACCATTTCTTTAATAGACGTTTTTTTTTCCACAGTTTTGTTATAATATTGACTGTTTTTTAAAATATTCAAGAGTTTTTTTTTTTTTTTTCACAAAACCAAATCTATATTCCTTCTTACCTAACACTATAGGTATACCTTGTAAGAACCACACTGTGTGTATTACTAAATACATTGATTTTAAATTACGAATTTCTTGTCTGGAGGAAAACTCACAAGTGAGGTCTATGACAAGCTTTGGTTCTGATGCAAATATCCTTGGTTCATCCGTAATTAACAAATATACATATAAGTGAAAAATTGTTAATATTTGTTTGAAATTTTAACCATAGAACAATTTAAAAAGAATTTAAGTGAGTAGGTGGTGTACATGATTCAGTAGTTGTAAATAATTTTCAAATAAATAAAATATTATTAATATTAAAAGATTTAATTAAATTTGATTGACATCATTAAAATAAATATATAATATGTTTACCATATTTCCATAATATTAAAATATTTATATTATTACAAATTTATGATGGTAATGCTTGAACGGGATTTTAATAGCAGTGACCATTACAAACTAACATCATTAGACTGTTTTAAGAGGGAAATCACCACAATAATATTAGTCAATGCCTTCTGCAGCTCTCCAAGTAAATTATTTACTAGTATCATTTCAAAACTATGAATGAATTTATAACAACAATGGGTTTTAGCTTTTACATCAATTATTTAGCATAAGTAGTTTTTAATTTATCTACCAAAAAAGATAACTACAACTATTTGTGTCAATAAAATGGTGTCGCTTTAACTAAAAGTGGAAAGAGGAAAGAAGGCTACCTATAAGCTAAACCCACTTATAAAGAGTATTGATTGTACCTGCTTCAAAATTAAGTTTTTTACTTAACTAAAAACCATAGTGCTTATGTACATGAGAAAGCTAAAAACTTGACCATAATGTATGAATACCAACAACCAATTAGACGAAATAAATAAATACCACCACAGAGGCCTTTATTAGTAGGGATCATGAATTATTATACATAGTTGATCTGGATTTGAAAACTGATTTAAAATTATCCTAAAACATAGTTAAATGATAATAGTCCATGTCTGACGATGTTGGATGGTTGGATTCCTTAAGTCACTGTTCAGTAGGAAATCCCAACAAAATTTTATAAGAACTATAACATTAGGTTTCTGAAGGAAAATATGAATAGAAAATAAACAAGAAAACAAGAACTATTAACTCAGAACTCAGAAAGCTACAGCAATCTTGAGAAACACAATTCTATTCATCTTCTAATTTTTCCTTGATTACAATGTGCGCCCATAGGGTCTTTAAATAGAATTAAAAACTAAACAATAACTGAAAATAGACTCATCTATTATTAGCTTCAACTACTTAACTAACTGCTTGTTCAAACAAACTCATATCTAACTGATTGTTATCTAACTGAATCCTAACTGTCAGTTTACTAACTGATGCTTAACAGCTTGCATGCTAAAGGAGGGAGGTGGGAGAAATTATCTCCAATTAACTTGACTTTCTAACACTCCCCCTTAATTTCTACCACTTACAATTTTAGCATTTACAATGCCTAAATTTTGTCTCAAATAATCAAAGGTCTCTTTAGGTAATGCCTTTGTGAATATATCTGCTAGTTGATCTTCAGATCTACAAAAATCTAGATGGATTTCTCCATTGTTCACTAATTCTCTGATAAAGTGAAATCTTGTATCTATGTGCTTGCTCCTCTTGTGAAACACATGATTTTTTGATAAAGCGATTGCTGATTTGTTATCACAGAAGATTGGTGTTGACTCCTTCTATGCCTGTAATAAATCTTTCAATATTCTTCTCATCCATGTTGCTTGACATGCTGCTGATGTGGCTGCAACATACTCTGCTTCAGCTGATGAAAGTGTAACTATAGGCTGCTTTTTGGATGCCCATGTGACCACACCTGTGCCTAATATAAAGGCATGTCCAGAAGTACTCTTCCTATCATCAACGCTACCTGCAAAATCACTATCTGTAAAACCAATCAAACTAAAATCGTTAGTTGTGGAATATAAAATTCCATAATCTGTAGTTCCTGCCACATATCTTAATATCCTTTTTCCAACTTGCCAATGTGAGTCTTTTGGTGACTCCATGAATCTTGAGATTAAGCTAACCCCATAACTGATATCTGGTCTAGTAGCTGTAAGATACATCAAACTACCAACTAGCCTTTTGAATATTGTAGAATCAACATTGGATCCTTTGTCTTCTTTGCTAAGTTTAGTCCCTGTAGCAACTGGTGTAGGTGCTGGTTTACAATTCAGCATCTTAAATCTTTTTAACACATCCTTTGCATACTTTGTTTGATAGATAAATATTCCTTTCTCTGATTGTTCAACTTCTATTCCCAAAAAATACTTCATTAATCCCAAATCTGTCATTTCAAATTCATTCTTCATTGCTGATTTAAAAGTGTCTACAGACAAATTTCCCGTAAAAATCAAATCATCAACATATAAACACACAATTAAAATTTGACCTTCTTTGCTGATTTTTGTGTACAAAGTAGGCTCACTATCGCTTCTGCTGAATCCTTTGCTTATCATATAAGAATCTATCCTGCTATACCATGCTCTTGGTGCTTGCTTAAGGCCATAAAGAGCTTTCTTCAATCTGTAAACTTTTTCTTCATGTCCTTGAACTTCATAACCTGTGGGCTGTTTCACATATACTTCTTCATCTAGAAATCCATTCAAAAAAGCTGATTTTACATCCATTTGATATACATACCAATTATTTTGAGCAGCTATGGATAATACCATTCTTACAGTATCCAATCTAGCAACTGGTGCAAATGTTTCATTATAGTCCACTCCATGTTCTTGTGCAAAACCTTTTGCAACTAACCTTGCCTTGTGCTTTTCAACATTTCCATCTGCATCAAATTTAGTCTTATAAACCCATTTAACTCCAATACAATCCTTACCTTCAGGTAGAGTAGTTAGATCCCATGTTTGATTTCTTTCAATAGCATTCAATTCTTCATCCATTGCTTTTAGCCAATGTTCCTCATTAACTGCTTCTTCATAAGACATAGGGTCATGAGTGAAAAGAGCAAAATTTGAAACCAAATCTAATTTTTCTTCTTCTTGATTGTAAATCTCATTTAAACTTCTCATCTTCTTACCTTTAAATCTTGCTCTTAAAGCAGCAAGAGTTGGATCTGACCAATTTGAAGGAAAATATGAATAGAAAATAAACAAGAAAACAAGAACTATTAACTCAGAACTCAGAAAGCTACAGCAATCTTGAGAAACACAATTCTATTCATCTTCTAATTTTTCCTTGATTACAATGTGCGCCCATAGGGTCTTTAAATAGAATTAAAAACTAAACAATAACTGAAAATCGACTCATCTATTATTAGCTTCAACTACTTAACTAACTGCTTGTTCAAACAAACTCATATCTAACTGATTGTTATCTAACTGAATCCTAACTGTCAGTTTACTAACTGATGCTTAACAGCTTGCATGCTAAAGGAGGGAGGTGGGAGAAATTATCTCCAATTAACTTGACTTTCTAACAGTTTCCTTCTATGGTACTATGTCTTGGATTTTGAAATACAGCCGTAACATAAGAGGGGTGAAAGTTGATAAGGATAAAATCAAAAGACAGAAACGGTTTAGATTTTGCAAAGATTTTTTATGAGAATGAGATGATGTGCATGATCCGAAAAGGTGCAACCAAACATCAAAGGACATTATTATCCAAAGTTTATACACTAGTAAACCTAATGAAATAGGGGGCATAATTTCAAAGTATGTTACAAGAATTAAAGGTAGTGGTAAATTTGGAAAATATGGAAACACGTCTTCTGAACATGTTTTACTATGTTAGCTTTCTCATCCTCTGCCTCTATAATAAAACCAGTTGATGCAAGGAACAAAAGCAATTTGAAAACCATATGAATAAATGGTTTGAGACAATACTTTTTCCAGACCAGAAAAATTATGAATAGAACTTCTGAATTCAAATATCAATACATGTAAATCATGGAAGTAAAGGAGTGTCCAACAAAGTGCATTATCTAATGATGTCAGTAATATATTCTACAATTTATAAGTGTAAACAACATAAAAACAATGAAGTGCATTAGGGAGAATGTATATATTATACAAGTTTTATTAGTTTACGATAAATTTTGTATGGCATGTTTACCTGGTAAGTGGGTTCCATGCTTCAGTCTCTGGAGAATGTCTAAAATGTCATAATAGATTTGTATATAGGAATGACTCTCAATTAAAAAACAAAATACAGATTGTAAAAAATAGTAAAAAGAATGAATGTGACAGACATATAAATACTAAAGGTTGATTATATTTACTAAGAGGTAGGCCAGAAAAGTGAATTAGATATTTCGAAGGTGTTAGGAGCAGTTACAATAAGTCATTAATCCATTTTGGATGGAGTCGTGACCCGTTCCATCAGATAACTACAACCTGGCCCATAGAAGGCATGCATTCTAAACATCACGACATTAATTCCTTAGCAGCTTAGATGAAAGGGTTTCATGTTTTGATGGGAAAGGAAACCTACCACGGTGGTATGAGTAACTACGCCTGCCAACAAGAAACAGGGAAGAGGAAAATATCGCCTCCCTATTTTAATGTGTTAAGTGCCATAAATTTACAGTACATGGTAGATGATGTGTTGGGAGCTGATCTGACAGATGAAATATAATTATAAATACAAAGTATATTCAAACATACTCTCATGTATATGCACTCCTCGAACTTAGTCATTGGTTTTCCAAGACTAATTTATGCGTAGAATGAACTAGACGAACTCCCACTTCTTGTCTTGTAATTACTCCTCATGTGTCTCAAATATGCTTTGGATCTCAAATGCGTATGATTTAAAAATCTCTGGTGCGTTCATCCCACATCGACCAGGTTAGAGCTTAGTTATATGTTTATATTGAAAAGCCTTCACAGCGCAACGTAAGATAGGCAGAAGTGCCTTTTCTTGAAAAAAAAAGTGCCGCCAATCACGAGCATTCAGCAACCATGAAACACAAATGTTTTGTATAGAATAAAAAACCTGAGCCTTTAGGAGAAATAAAGAGACCCCAAACAACATTTTTGATGGTATATATTTCAATATTTAATTTTTATTATGTATACTAAATATTAAATCATATTATATTATCCTATATTATTATATTAGATATTAGACTATAAATAATATTAAATATGAAATAAATAATATATTTCAATATATATTTAAATGTAATATTCAAAAAAGGAAAAGGGCCACATAAATCGTTAACGACATAACATAAGCATTTGTCACGTTTTTAATACAACATGTTGACTTGTCTATCTTCACAAGAGATATGTGGATGATGACAAGTCCTGCAACAACTCCACCGCAACTAGTCAACATGATGCCTAATGTACAACTTTAGACTTATAAACCTACATCTAAGAAGAAAAGAGTCGAAGGAAATACAAAAATGTGTCACAATATAGAATTTGGAACCTCATTGTCCTGTCTCTATATGATTGGAATAATAGTACTTATTTGAGTGATGCAATGAACATGACTCCTTCACACAATAAAGGCTTCATGTTTTCATATGTGGTAGAAACATTTAATGTGGATGGATTTTTTTTTCCTGTTATGCATTTGCACTCCCATACTCCCATCTATTTGCAAATGACAAAAGTAAAGAATGTCTGTATGATACATTATTTTTTATGCAGTGCTTGCAATGATTTAACGCTTAGAAAACTTGTTTATGTGTTTGAAGATTGGGCTATGCCCAATCATTTTATACAAGATCCACACCAAATTTACCCTAATTGGTGTTATTATTTGACCCCTATCTATATGTATAGAACTTAACCACCATAGAAGAATCAAATTCACAATGAATTAACTTTCTAGTGGCAGAGTTTTTAATTAGGTTCATAGTTATTATGATTCATGATATTGGAAAGTATTTAGAGTTTTCCGTTGATCCCAATATAAATATAGTGACACACTAAAGGATAAATTATTGTGGAAATATTAGCATCAGGTCAAATAAAGCACATTTAGCTATTGTGAATCATTATGCAGCTAGTTTAATCAGTTCCTATTTGATTGGCTCAGGAATAGACAAGTATCCAATGAGAGGGGGGTCTTTGGTCCCTATATTAGAATCATTAAAGAGGCTCAAATGTAGTATGGGGTTGTTTGTGCACCATCCACCAAATTTACCTAAGACCTATGTCTTTCATCTTGGCTCTAGAAGAAATTGATGTCTTTATGTAAATTTTAAGAGAATCCATAAAAATGGAATTGGTATTGTTTCTATGATTTTTTGAGATATGTGACCAATATTTAATGTGGTAGCATTGATGATTATCATGTTTAACATATGCGCTCCTAGGTTCCATTCCATTTATAAATGGAAAAATTAAATATTGTCTAGATATCAAAGCCAAGACATTTGTAATGTTGGTAGCATTTTTTCAGCAGGGTAAATTTTAGTGGATATTTATCATTAATTCAGGAATATTTTAGTTTTATAAATTGGCATATGGATATTTTATTAAGTGGTGAAAAATGTGGATTCACTTACATTATCTGAGTGTACATTAGTTTTTTAGGTCTAGTTGCTTGTTGTTTAACATAACTTTCTTACATATAGATATAATTCACCACTCTATCGAAAGTCAATATGATCTTATTGACCATTATATATGATACATTTTAATTTGAGGACCAAATTTATGAAATATATCGACATAGATACCATTCAGAGGTGCTTGTGTTGTTCTTCAACATAGTTATTACTTAATCATAACATTGTCAGATGTGGACAACACATGTCCTTTTTTTGTCCAACTATCATTTGATAGTGTAGCTATCATAGGATAAATATGGTGTCTTGCAATATCTATGATGCTGAGAGACACCTATGTTGTTAATTGACAACAATGTTGTAGATCTAAATGTTGTCAAGTGAAAATATTATTATTGAGTGACAACATTGTTGTTGAGTGACAACAATGCTATCCAATGACAATGACACTATCAAATGATATAAATACTATAGAACAAAAAAATATCTATCAAATGATATTATGCCTATCCTTTACCATTATTATTTTTTGTGTGATGACATTCCTATAATTAGACAATAAAGGTCTCTCATCTAAGAAAACTACTACCATCCATCTGTGAGTTTTTTATATAGTTGTACAACAACATACTTTCTATGGCAAGTTGTGTTTTTCATGTAGATTATCCTACACACCTAAACAAAATCCATTATCTTTCACTAGACTTTCCAAATACATACATATAAATTCAGCAAAAAAAACCCATGTTCATTTTTATACGGTCCACTAAAACTTACCCTAGTTTTCATAGGTGCCACAAACATTTAATGTGGTAAGATTCATATGTCTCAAGTTTTACATATGCATATCCAAGCCCCACTTTATTGTTAAAGGGAAAAAGTAAAAATGTCTCTAAGGCACAATGTTATATATCTTCTCAGTCTATATCAAAGTGTGGAAACTTAGAAATTGAATAGTGTAGTAGGTTTTATAGAATAAATGATATGAAAAATACAATCAAATGATTTAATAGTAAGATGAAATGGCCTATAAAATTTGAATGTTATAATAATAATACAAACACATATTTATTAAAAGGTTAGTATGTAACAAAGTACAATATACGAGAAGATAGGAATCACCAAGAAGAAAAAGAAAACTATCAGTTACTCGGGACCCCAAAATGTTCATCATATTCTTTCTAATGTATAAATATATACATTCTTTCAAAGTTTAAAATGTGTTATGTGAACCATTTCCACAGGGTCTAGTAATACACAAGCTTCGTTGTGCTTTATAACTTTAGATATGGATACTCTTGAGGATGACATAAATATCATAGAAACATTTAAATACAATGTTTAATATTTTAGAACTTGAAATCCTTGAAAAAGTAGAAATGCACACATAAATTTTGAACTCCTGAAGAGAGGAGAAACACATAAATATCATAATGAAGTCAAAAATAGGCATCTAATTAGTCTAATTATTTCCACATTTAACATCTTATATTAAATTTGAATATGATCATTCAATTTTTTTAATATGATCATCATTATTATCTCCTAGGAGAATGATAAAAATGCTATGTTTATGAGGATTCTATACAACATCTACCATGGATTTGGGGAATGTGTATGATATGTGCCCTCTAGTGTAGTATATCACATGAGATACTCTGTCATTGCCACTCACCATCACCACCCATCATACTTTGAAATATTCTACCACTTGTAAGTTCAATACAATATAAAACCAAAATGTAATATAAAATATCATATCAAAGCAAATTTAAAATATAATATATATGTATCAAGGAAATGTCTATGAAGTATTGAGTTGTGCATAGTTTTATTTGAGAATGTTGAGCCAATATAAAGTCTTTAAGATATTGAGAATATTTAAAATGCTTGCACTTGTGTAATATGAGATCATGAAGCCAATTTAATGTAGTAGAGTTTTTTCAGTTCTTACATTTAGCAAATGACCATAAGATCAGGCTACATGAAGCATGAAGTTTCAAATAAGATGAAGTTAAGTTTGGATGGTATGAAAAGTTCAAAACAATGGAATCCTATTTATGACATCATAGTACCAAGGCTTTGTAGACTATGAGACATTAGGAATTATTAGATAAAATTTGTAGACTTAGATTAACTATTGTTAGTTGTCCAAACATTGAGTCTCGATATCATAAGGTAGGTTGTCAAATGAACGGCATATTGTATTGGTTTCATACATGGATCCTTTTTACATTCAAATTAGTGGCATGCTATTTTCATGCACCGATCATGATAAAAATAATCTAATCAAAGAACTAACGATGTTGCAAATGATGTAAATCTTTTTAATGGATGCAATCCATGATAATCCTATAGGTACACAAATGTAATGTATTAATAAATTTACATGACACATTGAACATGAATGTTTCAAATTGTAATTTTTATTATCATTTATGGAGATAATTTAAAATATATAAATAAATTATTGAAATGATTTTTGGTAACCATAACACACCATGTTTGATCACCTAGGAAATGGAACTTCAGTGATGTTATTTATTATATCTACCCATATCTAATTAATTATTTTATCAAAAATCAAAAGCCATAAATTAGTAATTGATCTTTATTGGCTCTATTTTTTCTAGTGCCCTTGTAGTGAAAATAATATCACCATTGGAATCACAAATACAAAACCTGATGACCTAAAATTTGATTGAGATGAATATTCTAGGCTTTTCAAATAGCCAATATAGATTTTCCCCTATAGAAACCAAGGGGATTAAAATTTTGGCATAGATATTGGGAAAAGACACTTTCACTTACCTTGAGGAATGAAAACTATCATAGACCAAATCAATGCATGGTGAGTTACATCTTGGTTGCTATACATTCACAATTAGGTTACATGAACTCAATTAGGATGTTTATGGTAGTTTTCAAATCATATTCCTCAATGATTTCCTAATATTATATATATATATATATATATATATATATATATATATATATATATATATATATATATATATATATATATATATATTAGGAAATCATTTAGGAATATGATTTGAAAACTACCATAAACATCCTAATTGAGTTCATGTAACCTAATTGTGAATGTATAGCAACCAAGATGTAACTCACCATGCATTGATTTGGTCTATGATAGTTTTCATTCCTCAAGGTAAGTGAAAGTGTCTTTTCCCAATATCTATGCCAAAATTTTAATCCCCTTGGTTTCTATAGGGGAAAATCTATATTGGCTATTTGAAAAGCCTAGAATATTCATCTCAATCAAATTTTAGGTCATCAGGTTTTGTATTTGTGATTCCAATGGCGATATTATTTTCACTGCAAGGACAATAGAAAAAATAGAGCCAAGCAAGAACAATTACTAATTTAGGGCTTTTGATTTTTGGTTATATATATATGGTTTTGGCATAACAAATAATAAATGTGCTTTACAATGGGCATATCTTTTATTTGTATTTGTCCAAATCTAGTGAAAGTAACATAATAAACTTTGTGTGGAGAGGCAAAAGGGTGGGCTCAGGTTTCCTTATTTCTCTAGGATGATTGTGTTCTGCCTCCTTATCTGTTTAAGCTAGGACATTAAATATATGCTCATGGTTTGGGCCCATTTTTTTGAGGAGCAGGCCATTCCATCTTTATTCAGAACATAAATCAATATGTTTTATATATTAAGGGTAACACTTTTATCTATTGGGGAAGCATGTGGGTTTATTTTTCCTCATGATGTTCGGTGACCATCTTATATAGACTTGAAAATTAAAAATGAATAGGTCTATGAATCAACTATTACATTTTCTCCATTGTTGTATTATTTATGCACCTTGCCTATACACTTTGCTTAGATAATCCAACTTTAGTTTTAATCATGGATCCCAATCAAACAAAGAGTGATATTTTAAGTTTGTTCCTATTAAACACAATTTTAGAGAATCTCATTTAGTCCAGTAATACACTATGTTGTACCCAATCCATATAGAGGTGAAGGTCCAATGAACCCTGCCAGTCCTGACTCCTCTTGAACTTCAAAGGGTAGACAAAGTCTGGCACTAAACATGTCATCACACATGACATGTGTCATCCTAATGCATCCAATAATCAAATATAGGTGAAATAAGCTAGATGAGGTTTACAAGCAATAGAGTTGATAGAAAATATGAAGGGGACATTTAGCATCCATAGAACACCCATGGGAATGAAAATAGTATATATTTGTGATGTGATGGGGTGATGGTACCATTGATGGTTAATACGTATGGGATAAATATGAGTGCCTTACTTAAGTATTCTATATGGGCCCTTATTAAGACTATATAGACTATAAAAATCTATGGTTCACTAATTATTAACTGTGTACTATTTTTTAAAAGTAGACTCTAACTCAAAATCAATATCTCACTAATACACTTAATGCCTTTATGATGAGTTAGTCATTCAATGTTATGACACTTTTATAATGTGTCATAGCTAGTAAGGTACCCCCAATTGTAAATCCATTCTCTATAAATGTCAATACCTACCTATAAAAAATTCAAGTGGAAGTGGAGTGCCCTTTTTGAGTCTTCCCTAGGTACCTACTAAGGTATTACACTATTATATGCATTTTTACCATTCTCTGACTCACAAGAGATTTTGAATCACACATAAAATTCATAAATGGTTCCATGTAGGATGATAAATAAAATACATGGTAGTTATCCTCTCATGTTGACATTACTACACAAATGTAATCTACCATGATTACAACATCTTTCCACATCTAATGTGCAACTCAAACCAACATTTCACTATCATTTATGTGGGGAGAACACATTAAATTCTATGAGTCTATATGTTATATCCCATTCATCCTTGTTGAAAAAATATTGAAACATATACTAATTACATACAACTTAAAAAAATATATAAATGCCATACATAGACCCCTATAAGAAAGGTCAAGACTATAATGAACATGAAAATAGCTAAATATTTCAATGTGAGTTGTTTGGTGATGGTGAGGGAAATTGAATTATTATATATAATATAATAATGTGATATAATACTAGAATTTATTGATAGATTACCATTTATAAGACAACAACCTCCTTCTACAATGACATATAGATAACACTTATACCACATAAATTACACCTACACATGTATCTACATTAAATTTTATATTGGCACATCAACGTAATAATAGTGCATGATGAAAAATGTTAGTTATATCAAAGCACAATGGTGAATTCCTTGATTGACTATTTTCTATTGTCAAGGATGGATGATGACATAATGAGAGTGATTTGATTGGGGTAAGGCTCCACGTCTCATGTAACAAGAAAATTTAAAAAAAAAATCACCACTTTACCAATAGAGAAAAAATTAAATCCCTCTCATCATATTCAACTTATAAGTGTATAGATAAAACATTAATTAAATATGTTTCAAAATGCATATACATGGATACTAGGTGTTATGTTGGTAGGAGGGAGGTTCCAGTGAAGGTGATGATAAAAAACAAGGTTTTGTGTTCCTTTAAATTATAGTGTGTTAATGTGATGTGCAAGTAAGTGACTTTTGTGGTGATGGCAATGGGAAATAATATCCTACATGAAACACATATTTAGTGTTGCTATTAGATTTACATGACTATCACTTAATAGAAAGGGGCACATAGCTTGCAAAGTGATGAGTTATTTGATTAGACATTTTCTATTGTTAGTGATCAATGATTATGACATGAGGCTCATTTGATCGTGTGAAGGTTTCGTGTCCTTTATGTGACTCAAATAAGTGGTGCAATGTTGTTGATATGGAAATAAGACATTGAGGTTCTAAAGCCTATATTGAAACTTATCTTTTGTCTATGTTATGACTAAATTGAGTCCCAATGAAATTATATCAATCTTAAGAACATATAAAAACACCATAATCATTCCCATGGAATAAACGGAAGCCCATATAAAACTTTCAAGTGATGAAATATTATAAAGTGAGTTGGGTGGTCATGATGAGGGGTAATGACAGGTTATTTTAGGTTATATTGTACACCAAATGGCTCATATCATATACATGACCTGACTTTAGGGTAGTTATTAGATTTACATTCCCTACACCCATTAAAATGGGTTTTCTAGATTTCAAGATGGTGGCATATTTTATTCACTATGTTCTATTTTATTATAAAAGGACTCCATATCTGATATGCATAGTTAATTAATAACTCAATGTTGTTGATGTGGTGGAAATACATCAATTTTATGGATTCTATCTTGGTTATTTTTTTTATGATAAAATTAACTTACAAATATTTTCCATTGTGCATGCCACATGGGAACATAAGGGGGAACCTTTTGTAAGAGAGGGTGAATTCCATGATGGAGGAGTTATTGGTTGAAAGAAAATGTGGTTAATTATTGAGTGGTCCTAGATTCATCTACGTATCCTAATATGATGTTTATAACAAAACATTAAACTCAACTAAACAATAATATTGATGTAAAATACCACATTATAGATCTAGACTACAATACTGAGTTTCGAAACATGACACATTAGGTCTAGTGTTAACAGCTAACATGTACATTTATCTACACGTGATGACAAGTCGAATAGGTATCTAATGAAAAGAGGTCATGACAGGTACACCAAACATGCATATAAATATGATAAGGATAAAAAAATATTAATAGTAGACAACATGTTTTCTGATACTCCGTATACTAGCATACTTCCACATATTAAACTTTAACAAAAAAAAGCATCACATTCTAAGCATTGTCATTCAATTCAATCCAAGGACTTTAGGAAGATTAATTTAATAATTTTTTTGTTATTTTATTAATATTATGTGTTTAGGTATATATTATTAATAAAATATAATAGTTCTAATAATATATCATATTATTATAAAATGTACTTCAATTATACATATGGTATAATGATTTTGATATATTACTATATAATAATATAGTATATATGATTGTAACATTATATGGTATCAATGATTATATTTATCTACACTCCCTTGCTTAAGATGACCTCACTTTAAAATAACAAAATATTACATCCATTTTTATAATTAAATTTTTATACAACTCTATGTTTGATGTGTAGCTTGTATTTTTATACTTGATGTTGGGACAGGACACTGATGTCCCATATTCTATCTTTTAGGTTCCATTCATCCATGATGCCAATATATTGACACCTAAAGAATTTAATTATACTTAAGGATAGATGTACCTATAATTCAATTCATAGCATACACTAAAGGGACCATAAAAAAAAAAATATTATTATATATAATATAATAATACAATATAATATTATCTTTGATGAACATGTTCCCATTTGGAAGACAAACATATTTATTTGTAATGACATATGGATAACACTTATATCATACAATTTACACCTACAAACATGGCTATGTTAAATTTAAAATTGGCACGTCAATATAATAGTGGCACATAATGATATATGTCAATTATATCAAACCAAGAGTGTAGTGTATTAGATTGGATGTTTTCTTTAGTCAAGTGTGCATGAGAATGTCATGAGAATTTATTATATTTTATATTGCTGTACATCTAGTACATAGCTTAAATAAACAATGTAATTTTGTTGATGTTGGAACAATACATTAATGTGTAAGATTCTATCTTGTAGCTTGTGTTCATCCATGATTCTAATGAAGACCATTTTTAGGGTATTTTAGCTATTATAAAGATGAGTAAGTAAATGATGGTGAGGGCCAATAATAGAGTGTTTTATATGATATCATACCCCAAAGGGCCCATATAGTGCACAAAACCTAGATTCAAGGCAACTGTTTTATACACATGATATGTACATATTACAAAAAGGTGCAAAACATACACAATGGTGGCATACTTTACTGGAACAAATTTATTGTTAAGGGGGGATGAGATCTTGCTCAGATATTTTTTTATTAAAAAAGGGGCCCACATCTAATGTGTAACTCAAATTGAGTGCTTCTTATATTAAATATTAAATATTTAATATATAAAAAATATTGTATTTATTATAATATTATATAAATTTATTACAAATTAAAGTCTTATAATATTAAAAAAATATTCATTAGCCCTATTCTATGTGTAGGTGCATCAAGTCATATTTAACTCTAAACTCATTTGATACGTTATAACTAACATGAGTATACTCCCAAAGTTTCCTCTCAAAAGTTTTAGCTTTGTCTACATTCTTGGTCCTATAATTATTTGATTGAATTAAAAAATGCTCTCAATATGTAGGGGGAAGGTGTGGGCCTTATTTAAGTTTGCATTATGGGCCCATGTAGATGAACATAAGTTATAATATATATTTTAGAATCTCATTATATTGTCTCTATATAATTGGCATTGCAGTTCTAACTTGAGTTGCAAATGAAACATGAAACCTTGTGAAAATCAAATCAATGTCATGTTATCCTCGTCAAAACTTTAAAATAACAAACATCTAATAAAATAATTCTCCATTGGTGGAGCTCTTTAACCCTTGCCAATGGATGCAAACCATGTAAGTTAAATTGTTATCTTAAATATACACAATTCTTGAAACACATAAATGTCATCCCAAAACCCAACAAACATGGATGTAATATATCATGAAATATAGATGACATATTAAGCTCAAATATTTAAAATTGAAACGTTGATGATTGTTGGCAAAGATCATGATTAAGTATAGTATGGAAATAATTTTTCGTCAACAACATCACATTCTTTTATCCACTTGACAAATGATTGAGGGAAAAATCACAAATGGTTGGAACATTTATAGCTTCGACGATGGCAACTATGTCATTGAGAACAAGTTAGTGCAGATTAACAAAGTCAACAAGATCAAGGAAGGGAAAAGGTGCTTCAACAATTTTATGAACCTAATTTAAATGTATTGCAAAAGTGATGGAGTTAGTTTGTAGTTCTCGACTAACCCTTGAGATCACCCTTCCAATTTAGCCTCAATCTTTAATCAAATGCATATGTGATCCAAGACATGGTTTGGGTTCTCCTTATTTCTCTAGGATGCTCGTGTTTTTCCTCCTTATCACTCCTTTGTCTTTAATGGTTGGTGGATGCCCATGTTTGGGCCCTATTTTTTGAGGAGGTGGGCCCTGATGCCTATCTTCACATTACATTGTGAAGTATTTTCAATATAAACACATAACTAACCTCCATCATAGTTGTTATAGGACTAAGGTTTCATAGTTTTGGAAAGCAAATCTGTTTTAGATACAAGGCATCTCCAAGAGACATGAAGAGCAATTCTGAGCCAACAAGTGGTAGTCTGTCTACCTCAACCTACATTTAGTATAACTGAATATTCTTTGGTAGTTTATCTAACTAATCCCAAGCATAAATTGGCCTTGGAATACCAACGACTATGCTCGGTGCTTTTGGTCTCAAATACCTTTCTAAACAAATCATGGTAGATGTGGTATTTAATACTGGAGGCCGGACACAACAAAGGCGAGTCCGACGTTCTAAGCATTTGCGAGATTGATTGACAATATGGTAACCTCGATGAGCAATAAAGAGTCGAGTTCAGAACAGAAATGAAAGAGCTTGAGGCCGTATAAGTAGTTCAGCAAGTAATATTCGGATATACTAGATTAGATTTTACTATATTATAACAAAGCTTGACACATTTATTATTGGCTTCTAGCGAGGGCTGCCAATATCAAACTACGATCGTCTACTACTTTGGCATTTCATGGTTTCACCATCCATTAAAGGAGTGACTGTGTTAGCCACCAACAATTTATTTTTGCATAAGCTATCCTTGAAAGCCTTCATTGTTTTATGCCCACTACTGCTCTACTCGAAGTTTTGCAGACCATGGCTCACCTCATTAACATCATTATGGGAAGCGCACTTGTACCGCATCAAAGTCGTGTCAATGATACACTCGTTTCTTGAGTATTGGCTCAAGTCAAGTTAATTGGAGATAATTTCTCCCACCTCCCTCCTTTATCATGCAAGCTGTTAAGCATCAGTTAGTAAACTGACAGTTAGGATTCAGTTAGTTAACAATCAGTGAGATATGAGTTTGTTTGAACAAGCAGTTAGTTAAGTAGTTGAAGCTAATAATAGATGAGTCTATTTTCAGTTATTGTTTAGTTTTTAAATCTATAAAAAGACGCTAAGGGTGCACATTGTAATCAAGGGAAATTAGAAGATGAAGAGAATTGTGTTTCTCAAGATTGCTGTTTTGTTATCACAGAAGATTGGTGTTGACTCCTTCTGTGATAACAAAACAACAATCTTGAGAAACACAATTCTCTTCATCTTCTAATTTCCCTTGATTACAATGTGCACCCTTAGCGTCTTTTTATAGATTTAAAAACTAAACAATAACTGAAAATAGACTCATCTATTATTAGCTTCAACTACTTAACTAACTGCTTGTTCAAACAAACTCATATCTAACTGATTGTTAACTAACTGAATCCTAACTGTCAGTTTACTAACTGATGCTTAACAGCTTGCATGATAAAGGAGGGAGGTGGGAGAAATTATCTCCAATTAACTTGACTTTCTAACATGGCTCACTTCATACGTCTGACTATGATAATTCTAAGCACCATCCTTAACATTGACCTCTGTGGAATCAGACGCATTATGGTAGCAAATAAAATTCAATGGCTCATGGCCATTGCCGATATCATTGAAAAAATCCTGTGGTGATTGGTGTAATTAATAGAGCGACAATGTCAACCAAAAAAAATTGGGTAATGCCTTTCCCAACACGTATCAACAAGAAGACAAATATTAAATTTGCAGGACATATGTAAGAGAAATCTATACATACTTTCTCATCTAAAATGCCCCCAGTGTAAAAATAATAAATGAAGAAGAAAAATAAGGTCCATATCCTACTAAAATTATTAAAATTATAAAAATTTATTAATTTTTTTAGAATAACATTATAGATCAAAAATATTTTCTATTCCAAACTATAATCAACATTATATGCACTATATTTCAATTAAATATTTCATTCATTTCTTAATATATATAAAAGAAATGAAAATGTAATCATCAAAATAAATATTTTTAATTAAAATAAATTATATTTTTATATTTAAATAAAATACATTTAATAAAAAAATTATTCACATTTTTAAAATGACAAATATATGTAATTTCATTAATATATAAGTAGTTAAAAAAAATTAAACCCCAAAAAATATTAACTATATATTCACATATTAAATCAAGCTCACTATACATTCCATTTATGGATATCTAAATCTCTGAATCTCATCTATTATATATTATATTTTTATATATTGTGAAAATTATATATATATAAAAGTAAATATTTTTTTAACTATATAATATTTTATTAATAAAATGAATCGATCATATGAATTTGTTTATTTCAAAGTTGTCCCTTTTTCAGTTTTTTTTTCAGCATCACATTATGATGGAAGTATACATTACATTATTATTAAAAAAAATTATCTTTTCTATATCATTTAAAATTAATTTATTTTTTATTTCATTTTTATATAAAAATATTCATTACATTGTTTTGTGATACATATAAATATATCTTATCTTTTAAAATTTTATCTTTGAAAATAATAATTTTATTATAGATTAATTTTACATAAATTTAAAAATAAAATTTGATATGTTAAATTTAACTCACATAAATCATTTTTACATAATTTTAATAATAAAGATTTGTATATTAAATTTAATCATTTATATGTTATCGTTTAAAACTTTATATTTAAAAACAACAATTACATTATAAATAATTTTATTAATAAATCTTTGTCTGTTACTTTATGTCATTCCTACAACATTCTTACAATATCATTTTTACATTAAATTATAAATCTTCCCACAAAAGTTGAACCTTATTATTATATTTAACCCCATATACATTACGTAATAAAATTGGTAAATAAAACTAAAAGGAAATCAAATATACTTGGAGGATCATCATAGTTGAAGAGTAGTCTGCGTAGTAGTTGAATCTTGACCAGAGTATTGATAAACCCTCTCAACTAAGCTTCCATTCATGACAATGTCAGTATTGTCCTGAGGAAAGTTATCCTTAGAGTAATATGATGTACTCATATTTTTCGCAATTTCAATTTGTGCTAGCTGAAAATAGAAAAATATATTATAGGTCATTTTTTAAAACATATATTATTTAATATATTATAGGTCATAAAAATGTAAAAACGTGTTTAAAAAATATATAATTAAATAATACCTTTCCATTAAGAAATTTATTCTCAGCTAACAAAACTTGTTCCTGTAACATTAAAATTAAAAGTTGTAATAAATATATCATGTCATATATAAATCTGTTTAAAATTAACACCAACATTTAAAAAATTAAAACTTACATAATATTTTAATTTAATATTTCTCAAATAATATTTTATTAAAAAAAATTAATTAAAAAAATTATACTTAATTTAAATAATTATTTTCAATTACTATAAAAGTATACATTACCCTTTGTTTGAAAGCCTCAATCTCTTGAATTAGCAATTCATCCTTGATATGCACAATTAATATGTATACAATGAAAATTAGTGAAATATATCTTTACAAAATATTTAATTTATCAATTAACAATATTTTAATTTAATCAAAATAAAAAAAAAAAAAAAAAAAAGAGTATAATTCATATTTCTTAATTACCTTCTTAGATCGCACTTTATCAAGGCCCCGTTCGATGAAAAGTTCAAGTTGTTTTAGGTCCTTCAGGCTCAAAGAAGAAATATTTTCTCCTTCTAAATTCCTATTTAAAGTTAAAGAGGAAATGGGTTTCTATATAATTTAATAATATTCAACTAAAACTCAAAGCACATATGACAATTGGCTTGTCATAAATTGTATATTTAATTTTAAAAAACTAATTTTTATATAACTTATTTATTAAAAAAAATACAAAATTATCAAGACAACAAACCTCTTTTGATATGTTAAGATATCAATCTGTTGTTTCAGATTTCGCACTTCCATTTTCCAATACTGCGGGCATTGCCAAAACATTATTCAGTTAACTTCCAATTAACATATCTAATCATATTAAACCAAAAAATCAGTACATATATTAATAATAAAATGGACAACTAATTTATTAGAAAGTTTATTGTTGGATAACAGGAGATAGATAAATACATAAAACGAAAAAAAAATGTAAATAGAAATACCTCTATGCTTGAGTCTTTGTTTTCTTTATGATATGTATCCTTTGAATGAGTCTTTTTATATCGCTCCATTGTTCGATTTACACTTTCCATACAAATTTAATTCAATATTTCCAAATATTAGTTCGTTATTAAAAAAACTAAAAAATTAACATATATTTAATTTTGTTTTAAATATTAAATAAAATGTTTAAAATTTTAAAATAATATGAAAACTAAATATAGACTTATTACATATTATAAACATTTTCTCACAAAATTTAACAAGAATTGTAATATTCACCATTAAAAAAGATATTAAAATGAATGGTCATCATAACAAATATTTATAAATCAACAAGCAAATATATTTATACCTAAATCGTATAAAACTTTATATAAAAACAAAAATGATATATGGAATAAATATAAATTTATAAAGTTTATTCATTATCTTTAATAAGAACATTCAATATAATTATTTAGATGATTCAAATTTATTTTTAGATTATATGTTATATTGTTAGTAGTGTCTTTTTGAAAAAAATGTGTAAAAGTTTTGATTCTCAATGTTTCAAATAATCTTTTTTAATTTTTTATATATAGAACAATAAGACTAAGCAAGCTATAAAATTGAAGAAAATGACTGCTACAAATTTTTTCTAAAAAAAAAAGTAGCCATTATAAAAAAGGTATCTAAAAAAAAATAAAAATTCCACAATAATAGAAACAAATATTAAATACTATAAGTCTAAAAAAATTAAAACCAACCAAACAAATAACATAAATCTAATGAAAAAATATGGATCAATTTATTAATATTTTGAACTATAAAATAAGTTGTATTCATATTATAGATTTTGATAGAAATTATATTATAGTTACGAATAATAAAACAATACATAAACACTTCAAAATATATTCACATAATATTAATAAATTATTATAAAATAAGAATTATGGAAAAACAAATAGTATAAGTGATAAAAAAAAACTTGTCAATATATAACAACCAAACAAAGAAGCAAGGATCAATAAAAAGGAACAACCTAATCAACAACATAAAGGAGAGTTAAAGAAGAAACCTTAACTCATATAAATTATAGGCTTCCAAGCATGACTAATTTCTAGCCCCTCATCCCTATTTAAATTGTTAGTGTGTTTTAGGGTTTCAATGTCCTCCATTAACTGATTCTTATGGACACGATCTTCTGCAACAATGACTCTATCTTACTTTATGTTCATAGCATGGTCTATATTGGAAGTGTGTTTCCCAAGAGCTGATTTTTATTTTCTTTCAAGATAAATATCTACAATATGTTCCTTAATTCTAGTTCAAATAGACCTTCCCATCTCTCCTATATAAGGAATACCACATAAACAGTAAAAAATGTAGACTCCATACAGAGCTAGGGTACATGTCATCTTATGTAAACTTTAATGTCATAAGTAAATTATTAACATGAATGAAAGTGGAGTTAATATTCTAGCGCTTGAGAATTTTAACCAATCTCTTGTAAATTTATTCAAAATACGATATATAAATCAATACCTTTGGTCCTATTAGTATTCTCTTTCACTTGGTTGATAACTCTAGATATATATTTTCATGAGTACCCATTCAACTTAAAAACTATTATTAGGTTCTCAATTTTAAGATCAATGTTATGGTTATCACAAATTTTGAGGTTTACCCTCAATTTCAATTTTTAAGGTGAATTTTATGTTAGATAACAAATTGATGAGATCGGTATGAAATTCTTCTAGAATGTTTATACCATATTCCTAATATAGATTGGTGTCATCCACATATCTCTTCTACCATTTACGTTTCAATGGAAATGAGTAAAGAATGCTATCTTCAATTTTTTTAATGAAAATATTGGCAATCATAGGGGACAAAGGGGAACCCATTACCATACCTTCACATGTTCATAAATGACACCTTTAAAAGTGAAAAATAAGAATTTACACATAATGAGACTAGTTTTTCTAATTCATCATTAATAATATTATAGACCACTTTAGAAAATTCTTTAATGGGTACCTTAATATAGAGACAAACCATATCAAAACTAACTAACAAGTCATTGTTTTCTATGTTATTATCTTTGATATATTCAATCAAATCCCATGAGTCACAAATGAAAGAGGTTGTTTTACCTATTAGGGATTTCAATCTATTTGCTAAGAAGGTTGCATGACTATAAGTAGGGGAATTGATTGTATCCACAATGGGTCTCAATAGGATACCCTCTTTATGTCTTTTTTGAGCACAATAGATCCTAGGGGTTACCACTTTCTTGGGAATAAACTTTCTCTTAGTCTAATTATCCAACGAAAATGATTTTAAAATATTGCACATTCTTAATAATGTGAGAAACTGAGTTATAGTTAATTTTTTTAAAACTATCACTATTAGTGAGGTGATCAATCATTTTGGCATCATAGTGACTATGGTTTTAGAGAACCATAGATTTCCCTTCATCGGCTTTTATGATTACCATGTCTTTATTATTTCTAATAGTCTTTAGAGCATCCCTTTATTCTTTAGAAATTTTACACTATCAATATCCCTATGCTTGTAAATTCGTACATTTCATTCCTTCCATATGTTCCATAAGACAAAAGAAACCCTAGCACAAACAATTTAATTACAATAGACATCAAATTGGAAAATGTGGCTCAAATCCTAAAGGTTTTGAGTCAAGGATGAAATACCTATCCATGGGATGCCCAAAACACTCACCGAGAACTATAACCACTTAGTAATGAAGGGATAGAAAAAACAAATCATAAAAAGTTTTCTCATGATACCTATATAAGACATATCTAAAGGGTCCATTAACACCCATTTACATTAGTTGATCTCCTATAAGAACTCTACTATGAAAGATAAGTCAAATGAAAAACCTAACTTTAGGCCATAAATTGTGATTCCAAAATCACTTTAAAAACATTTGGAAAAACTAAATTAAAAGTTGACAAAGAGAACGATAACCATCTACCATTATGTAGATTCCATTATGTTATCCTCCCTAAACCAGTAAGTCTTCCTTAAAACATGAAAATATCAAATGTTTTAAATCTTGTATATTTATTTATGACCTCCATCCAATTACGTAATCATAAAAAAAAAGAAAGAAAGTGTTTGAGTGAGATTTTAACATGTTCTAAGTGCTATATTGAACATTTTCAATATAGGTTATGACGAGCGGGAAAGGGAGCGGAGGGCAAAATTTGTGAAATTTGCAACTACAACTACATAGATAAACCAGAGAAGAAAAAAATAGAGATTTGTAGATTATACAGAACATAAAAGAATAGAGCAGCAAGAGAAAAAATAGAGCAAGAACAATTTCAGATTTTATTGTATTTCTTTAATAAATGGAAAAATGCCTTAACAAAGGTTACAAAAATAAACAAACTGTAGCAAAGAGAAGCGGTGAAAGAGAGAAAAAGTAGAGTTCAACTGTTGTTTAACCATCCTTATTTGCATGAAGACAGTGAAAACAAAGGAAATACAGTAATCCTTAGGTAACACATTATGCATTAGTTAGCTTAGATTTTAAGGAGAGAAATTGATAGAGAAATTAACACTAACACCCCCTTAAGCTAATTTAGGAGAAAATAAAAAGAAAAAAGAAAAAGAGGAAAGAGGGAAAACCCTGTGGCAACAAAACCCCCCCTCAAAAGAGACACTAACTGCACATGGCAGCTATTGTGTTGCAGTGTTCTTCACACCAAGAAGGTCTCATAGAAAATGAAACTTTTGCTTAGTGAATGTCTTCATGAAGATGTCAGCGATTTGTTCAAAAGTGGCACAGTATTGCAAGTCGATGACTCCATCATGTATCAATTTGTGGATGAAGTGCATGTGGATCTCGATGTGTTTGGTCTATTTCCATTATATAGGATCTCTACAAACCTTCAGTGTACTTTGATTGTCACACCAAATGATAGTCAGATGATGAAAGAGGATACTAAGCTTAGTTAGGAAGTGTTGCAGCCAAATGACTTGAATGGTAATGTTGACTACACCTCTATATTCAACATCTAATGATGATAAAGTAATGTTAGATTGCTTCTTACTTAACCAACAAATGGGCCCTGATCCCAAACTAAGAACATATCTTGGAGTGGACTTGCGATCAATGTTATCACCAGCCCAGTCAAAATCAGTGTAGCCAATGAGATCCAAAACACAACTTGCTGAATAATGAATCCCATAGCAAATGGTTCCCTGGACACAGCGAAGTATATGCTTGGCGGCCTTCCAATGTAGCTCATGCGGCTCTTGCATGTATCTAGAAACAATCCCCACTACATATGAGAGATCTGGACGAGTGTGAGTGAGATAAAGAAGACTCCCCACAAGTTGACGATAGTGTGTGCAATCAACCAATGGTGTATCCTTGCCATCTTCAAGCTTGACCCCTGATAGGAAAGGTGTGATAGCGGACTTGTAGTCAGTCATGTGAAACCAAACCAAGAGATCTTGTGCATACTTGGATTGAGCAACTGTGATTCCTAATTGATTCTGGCTGATTTTAAGGCCAAGAAAAAAATGTAGGAGACTCATGTTTGTCATAGAAAATCTATCATGAAAAATAGTTTTAATTGCAGCAATGGCAGTGGGTGTATCACCTGTTATTAGTAGATCATCTACATAGAGTACTATGAGCAACAAAGAATCAGATGTTCTTAGAATATAAACTTTTGGATCAGATTTTCATCTTATGAAATTTTGAGACAGAAGATAAGAATCCATTTTAGCATACCAATCTCTAGGTGCATACTTGAGGCCATAGAGTGACTTCTTGAGTCTACATACCAATGAGGAATTTTGTATATACCCTTGTGGCTGCTCCATGTGGATCTCATGTTCGAGATCACCATGAAGAAATGCATTCTTCACATCCATGTGATGAACCTCCCACCTTGTTGATGTTGTAAAGGCAAGAGCCAATCGAATGGAGTCCATTTTGCCATTGGAGCAAAAGTCTCATCATAGTCAATGCCATGAACTTGTTGAAAACCTTTGGCAACCAACCGTGCTTTGTATTTGCTCACATGTCCATCTGCTGATTTCTTAGTCCTATAGACCCATTTACATCTAACAAGCTTGCAATTGGAAGGAAGTGGAACCAAATCCCAAGTTTGGTTTGCAATGTGGGAGTTGTACTCCTCATCCATGGTTGTTTCCCAAAGAGGATTCCCTATAGCTTCGCATAAGTATGAGGGCCATATGATAGAACCACATAGGCATGCATCGCCATGATGGGCTTGGTAGCTAAGAGTGCATGAGAGACTTCATATATATCAGCTAAGCTCTTTGTTGTTTGATTTTCCACATGGGATACTAAATCATCACTAGAATCCAAATCAAGGATTGGTTGTGGATTAGCATATGCATGCTCATGTTCCTCTGAATCTGATTCAAAAATATCTAAAATAAGATTAGAATGATTGCATGTATCTTTGATATCTACAGGATGAGGAAGCATAGAGGTGGTGGCATGTTGTTCCTAAGATGCATGTGGAAGACTTTCATCAAAGTAGACACTCCTCTCAAGGAAGAGTGTTTCTGTGGAAAGATCTAGTAGTCTGTATCCCTTTACACCATCTGGATATCCAACAAAGATGCATTCTTTGCTTTGAGGCTCCAAAGCCTTCCTCTTATTTGCAAGAATGTGAGCCCAAGCACAAGATCCAAAGATGTGGAAATGTGTGACCTGTACTTGCCTGCCTCTCCATGCTTCAAAAGGTGTTTGTCTTGTGACAGATTTGTGAAAAGATCTATTTTGTATGTACGAAGCAGAGTTGGTTGCTTCAGCCCACAATTTAGAGGGAAGGGACCTAGCATGCAACATGCAGCTGTCCATCTCTTTCAAAGATCAGTTCTTCATCTCAGCTATCCCATTTTGCTGTGGAGTGTATGGAACTGTGTTCTGCAATTATATTCCTGCTTCATCACAAAGATGTTGGACATTATTGTTGACATACTCCCCTCCATTATCTGTGTGGAGTATCTTGATCATTTTCCCAGACTGCTTTTCTGCATGGGCTTTGAAAATCTTGAGATTCTCAAACACCTCAAATTTGAATTTGAGAAAATACAGCCATGTGTATCTTGTGCAATCATCGATGAATGTTAGTACATATCTGGCTTTGCTCATGGAAGGTTCAGGAAATGGACCCATAAGATCACTGTGAACAAGCTCTAAAAGAGAAGAGGCTCTCCATGCTATCCCCTTTGAAAACTTTTCTTGTGGATGCTTTCCAAGAGCACATCCTTAACAAATTCCATTAGAAAAGTCTATGGCTGGCAAGCCTTTAACAATTCCTTGTTTGTTAAGTTGATGCATGTATCTAAAATTTAAATGACCAAATCTTTCATGCCAAATTCTACTTTCATCATTTGCATGTGTTAGAAGTAAAGTACAATCTGATTTAGTAACAAAATCAAAAAAATTGTACAGATGAGATTGATGATTTGCCTTACCAACATCAATTTTGGAGTTGTCTTGCATGTCAAATATGGTCATCGAATTAGGGGTGAATTCAAATCTCCTACTGGTTCCATTATGTGTCATTTGATACACAGAAAGAAGATTAACAGAAAGCTTTGGAATATGTAAGACATTCTCAAAACTTCTAATTCCAACCTCTACCCTCCCTATTCCAGTTACCTCTATAGGAGAACTGTCTCCCATGAGAATAGGAGAACCAGAATATGGTTTCAAAGAAGAAAGAACATCTTTTGTGGCTGCCATGTGGTGTGAAGCTCCAGAGTCTATGATCCATGTATCTGAAGAAGAATGAATAGCAATCAATGCATGAGCATTGTCTCTTGTTTCAGGTGCTTTTTCTTCCTGCTTCTTGGCACTCTCAAGGATAAGACTACCAAGATTATGTTGTTGAAGTGTCTAAGCCATGAGATCAATGGTCTTCTTCATGCATGATGATTTTGGACGGTACCCACGGTTGCAATAGCTACACTTTGATTGGCCCGTTTTGTCCTTCTTTTCTTTTGAGCCAGTAGATCCATCTGGAGGTTTGGGATTGCCTTCCTTTCTTGGATATGAATCCTTTTTCCCTTTGCCTTTGAATTGTTGGTTGGATTTGGAATTGTTCTTCCCAGTTGTATGCACAACAAGTGCATGAGGTTTGGAATTCTTCAATGTGCCCATCTTTATAAGCTTATCCTGCTCATGTACTAGACACTCAATGAAGGTATCCAGTGTAGGCATCTTCCAAGTTGCTCCTGTTGTGAGCCTAACTATGTGGAAAGTAGAGACAAATACTGCATATTCTGGACCCAACTTTGATAGAATATCAAGGATTAATTTGTTTTCTTCCTTGGATTTGTCAATACCATATCCTTTTAGCTGAAGCAATAAGGCCTTGAACTTTGTGAAGAAATCTTGAATATTATCAAAACTCCTTGGATCTAATGAGTTGAGCTCATTTTCAAGGATATGACCCCGCATTTCATCTTACTTTCCAAAAAGAGTCTCCAGTTTATTCCAAACTTGGTTTGGAGTTGTACATGCCTCAACATGAAACAACAATTTTGGAGAGATGGATAAGCATAGCAAACCAAATGCTTCATCCATGCTGTTGAAGTATTTAGATTTTTCAACTATTGGATTGGGTTCAACCTCTGTATTCATAACTATCTAATAGAGGCCTCTACTTCTGAGCTGAAGTAGAATCTTTGGCTTCTAATCAAAATAATTGTATGGTATGAGAATGATACATTCCATTTTTCAGCTCTGATCTTCTATATCTGCAAAAAAAAAAAAAAAAATTGTACTTCTTCTTTCTAGCAACCAGGTTCTGATACCATGTGAAATTTGCAGCTGCGGCTGCATAGATCAACCATAGAATTGCAGATTATACAGAAAATAAAAGAAATAGAGAAGCAAGAGAAAAAATAGAGCAAGAACAATTTCAGATTCTATTGTATTTCCTTAATAAATGGAAAAAAGCCTTAACAAAGGTTATAAAAACGAACCAACCGCAGCAAAGAGAATCGGTGAAAGAGACAGAAAAAGCAAAGTTCAACTGCTGTTTAACCATCCTTATTTGCATGAAGACGGTGAAAACAAAGGAACTGCAGTAATCCTTTGGTAACACATTATGCATTAGTTAGCTTAGAGTTTAAGGAGAGAAATTGACGGAGAAATTGACGCTAACAAAATTCGAATCTAGTTCGAGGGGAAGCTGGAGACACTGGTGAGAAAGATGAAGATGATGAAGATGAGGATATGGAGGTAGGGGATGAGAATGGTGACAAGGACAAAGTTGATGATGGGGATGATGTACTTACTCCATCAGTCGCGTCTTTCCTGTTCTCTGTCTGGTCCAAGACTAGATCTGGGCCTGTGGTTACTTCGGTCGGATTACTGTCAAGGGTTTTGTCAACCCTTGGCTCGACACTTTGGTGGTTTTTTAGTGCATCGAACGACAAAGTTGTAGCGATTATTTTATTCTATTTCTCTCGCTCTGCCATTTTGATGGCGTTGATGGCGTTGATTGAATGGGTTTAGGGATGGTCTTGTTGCATGGCCCAAGATGGCGAATGGATGAATTGTGGGAGCTCTGTATCCCTGATCATAGTTTTACTTGGCATTGGTGATTGACGCTACTGAATCCCTCGTGTTTGAGCACAAAGCTAAGTTCTTCGGTTGTGTTCGTCTCGGTGGCACGTCGATAAGAAAAGAAAATGAAACAGTTGGGGACTCCGGCCTCTCTATTAGATCCCTTCTCTGAAGTGCATCAGAATGCAAATATCTGCTGTGGGGTTTCACATGGTGGACTGACACTTCTGGCTTCTCCTTAATAGATCCCAACTTGTAGCTTTGGAGGGATGGTCTTTCTATGCCTCTCACACTAACCGGGTCTGTGCTAAGCCTTTTACCTGTGAGTTTTATCTTGATACGTAATCATTATCCCTCTACGGTCTGGCGCTGCCCTTTTATTTGATGGTTGCTTAATGTTTTTTACGAGTCTCCTGGGAAGAGACAGTGGCTCAAAAATATTTTCAGACATTGATTGGATAGTAGTGGTTTTTGCTATGTTGGAATGGGCAAAAGATGGGTTCTAAGTTCTAATATTTTTCCATACCTTAGAAGGGAACAGTTTTTCTTTACTCTGCACCTGAAAACCCCTGTTCTGGCTCCGAGTGGAGAGGGCTTTTGTTTTTTTAAAACTTGGCCATCCCTCTGTCCCCAGGCGGGGTTAGGAGTTAGACAAAGTCGGGTATGTTTGGATTGGAGAATCTATTCAGGAACTTTATGGCTTGTATGATTATATTACTTTGTTTCCAGTTGTGTTCTATTCGAATCGGATGTTATAAGGGATCTAGAAAGGTTTTTTTTTTTTTCATTGTTTTTGGACACTTAGACTTTCAATTGTGTTCAGGTTGGATTCCGGTTTAGTTAAATCAGTTTTCTAATCTTCTACAATCTTGTTGGTGTCTTAGAGCCTTTGTCATTTCGCTCCATTAATCCATGCTGGTTTTTGGTCTAACCAAAATTGGCTTTAGTCAAATTTCTGGTATATTGGGTCCCTTAAGATCTAAACAATGTTATTTTAAAAACCTGGACCTCATATTCCTTTAATCCAGGTTGGTTGTCATCCCATCTAAAACCAATCGATGCTTTGTTAATATTGGGCCCTGCTGAGGACTTTGTAGGGTTTCTTTCTCTGCATTTGACTCTAGGGACATGGACCTTCCTTTGCATCTCCATTAGTTCATGGTGGTTGCTAGACCAACTCAAAACCGGTAAGCAAAAACCTAAACCTTTATTGTGTTCACGTTGGTTCTCAATCTAGTCAAAATCTGAACTTATATGATATCCCATGACCTGGGTCTCATAATAGTCCACACTGGTTTCTATTCTAACCAAAACACGCTCATTGTTGCACCAGTCAAATGTAGTATTACCTCTTCCTTTATTAATTTCTGATTCAATCAAAATCGATAATTACTTCTTTCCACTGAATTTTCGTTGTACTCTTTATTAGTAATTTTCGATTAAGAGGATCCCTGGCCTCCTTATATATCTTTTGTTGGGGTTCTTTATATAATTCTGGTTCGCTGTTTCTGACCAAACAAAAACCTGAACATCCTACTATATTCAGAACTCGTACCTACAACAATTATTAAAAGTTGGTTTATTATAATCTAAACATGTTCTAAAAGTTCAAATAATAATTTTTTGAGATGTGCGTTGTTTCTATAACTCCTCTCTTTGTAAATTCAATGTCATCTATCATCCCCTGAATGTTTTATTTTTGGGTCTACGTCTCAAGATCCTATTTAAACACAAATATAACAGAACGTTCACATATTTTATGATCGACATGCATTGAATTGGATATCATGTGACGGGCATACATGACAAAGCGATTTGTTTTTCAGCAACACATTTATATCAAACATTCAGGGCACCTCTTATTTTACATTAGATGAAATGTTGATTTACCCATCTAGGCAATAATCGTAATACAATTATTATTTTATTAAATCTTTTTATTCCCTTATAATTTACTTTTTATATAAGTTTCTGTGTTTTTTTGTTTTTTTATTTTTTTTCGTTTTTTCTTTTTCTTTCTTTTTTTTTTTTAAAAATTTTCACCTTCAACATGACTTGCAAAGAGAATTGCAAAACATGAAGGATTTTTTTTTAAAAAAATTTTCACCTTCAACATGACTTGCAGAGAGAGTTGCAAAACATGAAGGAAATAATAACCAAGAAAGTTTTTATGACCATTATATTTTAAAATAAAAATTCAAAATTTTTCAATGTTTTTCCACCCTTATCCCATGCAAGCTAGTCGATCGGTCTATGCACCTGCTAGCCTAACTTTTCACATTCCCTCTTTTCCTTATGCAGTCTAGGTCTCTAATGTCAAAATTTATAAGCCTCTCAAAAACATTTAAGCAGGCGCAATTTAATTTAATTTAATTTAAATTGGTGTAGACCTTAAGAAAATTAATAACTAAGATTTAATCATATTCGAAACGAACAATGATGAAAATAAATGGAAAGAAATATGTGGAGAATATGATTGAACATTTAAAAGTTAGTGGTGGCTATATCAAAGCTCAAAATGATTCCCTGAGAAAGGTTACAAGAGATGTGAAATAACCGTTTAACAAATCCTTCTTAAATGAGAAAGTAAAATATAAACTCATTTTTAATACTCTGATATATTTAAAATTTAAAATTTCTTTTACCTTTTAAACTTATTTCGGACACCATGGACTCTACAATTTATAACTTAGCTATTTCCTTAGCAAATAAGTTAAATCCATCAATAGAGAAATTATTTTCCTTGATTGAAGACTTTGCTTATTTTTAGAAACCCGTTAATGATAAAATTTGGATGATACAAACTTATAAGAAACGTTGTAGGTGATTTATTTTTGTACAAATTCTTTTGCAGCGAGTGATAAAATGATAAGGGAGGTTATTATTGAAGATGCTATGAACCTAATCAAATTTATCTTATTATTTAAATAATTTAGTTAAAGATAATATTTATTAATAAAAATCAATGTTTAAAATGTATTTATAGAAATTTTTTAAAAAAAATTGAAAAATTAAAATTTTATCTATCATAAATAAAAGTGGTGGTCCAATGTGGTATGTTTTTCTTCTATTTGTGAATTAGACAACAACATAAATAGAAAAAAATATTATTTTATGTTCTTGAATGTTATTATTACTAAAATAGATGATAATACTTGTTCTAAAAATAATAATAAAAAAATAATAAATCGTTTATAATTAATCATATATATTTTAAAATATATATATTTTAAAATATAGTAGTAAATAGATACTTAAGAAAATGTGATTTTAAAATCGAATGGCTCTGCAGTGTTTCGTACATAGATGAAATAGGAGTATCTTCCAATTCAGAATTAATGAACACAATACACGAACATTAGGAACATGTTTATCTCCCACTCCAACTCTATCACCATCTGTCACCATATATAGATAGATAACCCAACCCCAACTAGATAGATGACATTAAATAAGATAAAGATGAATGTAGTAAATAGTGGGAATGTTAAACATATCTTTAAAATAAAGAAGAAAGAACTAAATTAAATTTATAAGAAAAATTTATATGTTAAATATATTTTTGAAATAAAAAAGAAGGAAATAAATTAAATTTATAAAAAACAATTAACAAGAGGTAAAGATTTTAATATTTCAAAGAAATATATATTAAAATCTATATATTATGTTACATTATATATTGGGACTTTGGTTTTTGGGAATGTGCTCTTTTGCGATTCCAACAATTTATTGTTTCCATGAATTTTCATTATGTGAAAATTTCAATTTTAATATTCAAGTTATTTAAATTGAAATATCTAAAATAAATAAGAATAAACATATTTGGTTTTTATAATTAAAACTCCTTTACAATTTTTAAAAATACAGTAATATTTTTCATAATTCTCATAATAAATAAAATACCTAATACAAAATATTCTTAATTTTCTGATTATAAAAAGTATAATTTTCAAGTTCCATACATAACTAATAATAACAAACTTAAAACTGAACTAAAAAAATTCAATAAAAGGGAGAGCAGAATCATTTTTATGTTCTTGTAAACATGATTTCGATCCTTACGAAACATGAATAAAATTGGAAACAATAAAATATCTTCTTACTGGTGATCAGTGACATGACATGTCACTTTACCCATTGATATTTTATAACCGTTTGCCATGTCTAAACCTTTCAGTCATTAAAAGCTGCATTATTGCTACTAAGAATGTTACAGGATTAAAATGAAATTTAGTACTAGTTTTTTAATAAATAGAATTAAAATGAAGGATGCCAGTCGCTACCTTTAAGTGGTCAATTATTAAATTTCTTGCATTTGTTTATTTTTATTTATGTTAGCCTGTAAACAATTAATATATATATATTTTTCTATTTTTTATTTTTATTTTTTAAATTATTTTTTTTAAATATTTCTAATTATTTTATATAAATTTAAATGTATATACTTTGAAGATGCAGCTGTCTTTCGTTTTATACTTTTTATTAAGCGATGAGCAGTGCTAGGCCAATTCTCTCAGGCAGTTCCAAATATGTGAAGCCCACTTGTCGTCCTTCCAGAATGTTTGATTTTTCAACGCTGTTTTATGTTTGTCAAAGCCAAACAAATGGAAAATGGTCATATAAAAATGGGTAATTGTTGCAGTCTTTTTTTATGTTTTAACGCGAAATAATAATCGTATGTTGCATTTCTTCCAACAGGAATTTTTGAATAACATGAATAAATAAGAATTGTGATTTATTTTTTATTATATGATTAATTTAATTGTTATTTTAATGATTGTTGGAAAAATAGAGCGAGGATTGTTGTTGGCATAAAATACAAAATAATATGAAGGATTAGGTGGGCAGCAAATAAACAATACAGTTAAAATATAAAATATTGAAACAAGGGAGGTGGAGTATAATTGAGAAATCACAAATATATATTAATTAATGTTTCTAATAATTATTAGATATTTTTATTAAGAGTTATAGTTGTGTACATAAGAAAAAACTATAAAACTTTTCTTGATCTGTTCTGACTGCTGTTAGCAAACATTGCTCTTGTTTTTTTTCCACTTCCCCTGACTATTGCTGCTACGTAGAACTCTACTAGACACTCTGTTGACTGTTACGTCAATTTTTGCTCTTTTGATACTGCTCTATCTTTCTGCAGACTGTCGCTGCTTTGCTATCCTCTTTTGCGCACATCAATCCTCTTCTTTGTCTTTTATTTGACATCTCACCTACTGCTTCATTCCCCCCAAAACATTCAAATGACTACACAAATTTAAAATTCAAATAACTATATCAAATAGTTGTAGCTATTGAGTAGAGTGAGGGAGGTAGGTAGGAAAGAATAATTTTTTTTCAACAGTCTTCTTTATTCTTTACCTTTCCACCATGATTTGTGAAACTTTTCTAAAACTTCAAAACTTCCTTATAACTTCTCTTTATCTGCCCAAATGTTTATGCCCCTCTTCTATACATGTCTTGAGCTTCATTACTGAAGTCCATAGCTACCTTATTGAAGTCCATCGCTGGACTATCAAAGTTTGTAGCTAGCTAATGAACCCAAAAACTATTAATAACAAGAAAATTACCAACACGCCAAGATCTTGAAACAATATACTCAAAATTGATTTATATTGATTGCTTGAAATAATTTAAAACCCAAACCATCCTTAAATAAGTTTCAACTCAGAATTTAAATTTGACAAGTAAAAATTTGAAAAATCTTAAATCTCAAAAAGAAACATCTATTTTTAGTAGCCGCTATTTATAGTAAGTTTCGTATGCAAGTACGTGTGGCTCTAAATTTTTTTCAAAATAACCTAAATACTAAAATTAGCCTATGGAATGAAATTCAAATGATGTTGACTTCCGGTTCTAAAAATATACAATTTCTAAAAATAGAAAATTATCAAAAAATTAGTAAACATTAATTTTGAACCCTCAGATGATCACGTTTGGATTCTAAAAATTATCAAAATTAAATCTAAGTAGATATAGTAGCTTAGGTAGAATTCTACTTTTTGATACAATCATTTTGGCACGTGGAAGAGCTCAAACGGAGTTAGGACTCAAAAGTTATGGCCTCCAGAAGGTTGGCCTATCTTCTTTGCATCATTCTCCTTTAGTTGAAAACAACTTAGCTCTTATGAGTTACCTTGATTGTACTACTATGATTTTTTCTTATCAATTTACTTTAGCTCTTATTTTGTAATCCATGTGTTGTGTTCTTGCTCCAATCCTTCCCACTGAACCAAATACCTTTTTATAATTCTATTGTCTTGTGCTTACTGTGTTCATATCCAAAACCTACACTATTATTGCTTTCTTCTTCTTTAGAACTTGATGCTACCAATTTAATTCTTCATCATCTTCATCTTCACCATCTTCTCCTTGAAATTCATATAAATCTAATATATTAAATAATGGTGGAGATATATCAAAATCTTATGGTAAACTTACCTCATAGGCATTATCATTGATTTTGTTCAGAAATGTACATGGTCCAATTTTTTTGTACTCCAATTTATTGTATGTGTCCTTTAGAAATCTATCTTTCTTCAAGTACACCATTACCAACTCTCCTTCAAATAATTTGGATTTTCTTCTAACGTCAACTATTGCTTTATATTTCTCATTACTTTCCTGCAACTTTTTTCTTACTCTTTGTAACTACTGCATAGGCTTTACAAACACTTCTGCATCATCACTAATTTGATCTGAAATTGGCAATTGTACCAAATCTAAAATACCCATTTAATTTCTCTCATAAATAATTTGAAAAATTTGCTGTCTTAAGGATCTACTCACTAAACTATTATATGTAAACTCAGCTTGTGGCAATGTTAGGTCACATTGTTTTGGATTCTCTTCCACTATGAATCTCAATATATTTTTCCTACTCATATTCACAGCTTCTGTCTATCCCTGTATTTATAGGTGATATGCACCACTGAATTATATTTTTCATTCAGTGGTTACTCTATTACTCTAAAAAATAGGTGATATTACTCTAGTCTTCACAAATTCTTCATTCAGTGGTTACTCTAGTCTATTCAAATTATTCACTCTCATGCAATATGTTATTGGTGCCACAATAATATTAAATTTTTAATAAATTTTATGTAAAAAATTGCTAAACCATGGAAACTTATTACCTCTATAACGCTTCTTAGAATAGGCCACGCAATAAATACCTTTATATTTTTTTAAAAAAATATATATTTTCACACCATCTACTAAAACTACAAATCTCAAATATACCAAACTATTCTTCATAAACCCACACTTCTTCAAATTTGCATACAACTTTCTTTTCCTTAATAAATCTATTACCATTCTCAAATATTGTAAGTGTTCTTATTTAGTCTTATTGAATATCAAAATATCATCACAATAAACAACCATAAACATACCAATATATTCTCATAGTAATATATTCATCCCCCTCATAAATGTGCTAGGTGCATTAGGTAATCTGAATGGCATCACCATCCACTCATACAAACCACCCCTAGTCTTGAATACAATTTTTCACTTATTTTGTTTATGAATTTGAATATGATAGTAACCACTCCTTAAATTAATATTGGTAAAATATTTTATTCCTGCAATCACATCTATTTTATCATCTAAATGAGGTATAGGAAACTTATACTTTATTGTAATTTTATTAATTGCTCTACTATCCACACACATTATCCATCCTCCACAATTCTTTGGAGTTAACAACTCTACTGTTGTATATGGACTCATACTCCCCCTGATCACCTTCTTCTTTAGCAATTCAATAACATGTTTATTTAATTTTGCATATTTTATTGGACTCATCTTATAAGCTGTTTGATTGGTAAGAATTGATCTTGAAATCAAATCAATGTGATGTTAGATATATCTCTTCAGTAGTAAACCATCCAGTAACTAATTAGGCATAACATCTACATATTTTTTCAACACTCTTGCTACTTCTATTGGTATTGGTAGTATTTCTATTTCATCATTCTTTACTAATAATGTGTAATAGCAACTTTCTACCTTCATATCTTAGATAAATTCTTTGGTAGAGAGCATGCTTTCTATCTTCTCTTCTTCTTTAAGAAGTAGAAAACTACTTTTGTACTAGATTTTAAAATAGTGTTTGTTCTTTACTCCATCATGAACTACTTTTATATTAAATTGTCATGGTCTCTCCAATAACATGACATGTATTCATTGAAATAACGTCACATCATATTTCATCATTATATGTTTTTCTTATAGAAAACTTAATTAAGCACATTTTATCTATTGTAACCTCATTCCCTTTCATAAACCATGAAATGCGATTAGGGTTATGATGTTTTTTGTATTGTAAATTTAGTTTCTTAATCATTTTTTTAGAAATCATATTTTCTCAACTACTACCATCTATAATTAATTTGCATACCTTTCCACCTGAAGTACATCTTATTCAAAAAATATTTGATCACACCGATGCATCATCATCTTTTTCTTTTGCACTTGATCTTTTCTTAGAATGATCATGGTTTTTCTCATTATGAGATTCTCTCTAACATCAGCTAGTGCAACTTTAGTATTCTACTCTTCTATTTTAGCCTCAAGTAGATTTACTCTTAGGTGATATTCTTAGTTTTTTTTCTTGATTTTGATAGTGAGGACACTCAAATGCTTTGTTCCGTTCTTCTCCACATCTATAACAAACATAAGATTTACGTTGATTTAAAAACCATCCTCTAACACCACCATAACTTTGTCCTTTATGAAATCATCTTCATCTTTGTTGATATCGAAACGTTTACCTATTATCATCTTGTCTTTTGGCACTATGTGATAATTCACCTTTATTGGCATTAAAGCCACCTTTGGTGGTATTAATTCCATCACATCCTTTTAATGAATGGGATCCACTTATCTTTTGATCAATAGATGTTCTTATGAAATTCTATCTATTTTGTTTTTCTTCTACTTTCAAAGCTAATTGATAAGCCTCTTCTATATTAAGTATTTTAGGCATGCTTAATTCATCTTGAATAAAAAAGGTTAAAAAATTTACATACCTTTCATCCATCTCCTCTTATGTTTCATCATGCTCCACTCATATGGAAAGTATATAAAATTTATCTGTATACTCTTGTATACTGTGATCTTTTGTCTCAAATTCTAAAATCTTCTATACAAAGTTTTTACATAATCCACAGGAAAAAAATTATTCCTTAGCTTCTTCTCCATCTTTTTCCATGAATTAATCTTCTCTTTACCTTTTTCAGCCTCTCTTTTTATAGACGATCCCACAAAATTATTACATCACCTTTCAATTTGATGGATGAAAACTTTACCTTCTTGTCTTATCCTATAGTCTTCCACTCATAGAACTTCTCCATGTTATTCCTCCAATATATCAACTCATCTAGTTTTAGACTAACTCTATAATCTAGAACAACAACCTTGATTCCATCATTTCTTCCCTTTAAATCCTAAACCATCCTTTCTTCCATCTATGGTGGATGCTCTTGATGTTCTTCTTCTTTCTAAATTTTTTCATCATGATCTATGTCTTCCTCATCACCACCTTATCTCCTTACTTGATTGGTGATAACCTCTATTAATTATTGAAATTACTTCTATAAATTTTGTATATTTTAGTTCATATGTGCCATATCTCCTCATCCTTTTTCCATTCTTTTCTTCTCCAAGATTCGAACCTGCTCTGATACCAGATAATGAACCCAAAAACTATTAAGAACAAAAAAATATCAATAGGACAAGATCTTGAAACAATGATCAAAATTGATTCATATTGATTATTTTAAATAATTACAAACTCAAACCATACTTAAATAAGCCTCAACTCATAATTTATAGTTGAAATACAAAATTTTGGAAAATCTAAAATGTAAAAAGAAATTATTTTTACCAGCTACTATTTATAGTATGTTTTGCATAGAATCATGTATAGCTCTAAATATTTTTTCAAATAACCTAGGTATTAAAATTATCTTATAAAATGAAATTCAACTAAAGTTGACTTTCAAATTTAAAAATATATAATTTTTAAAAATAAAAAATCCAATATAATAATTAAACATTAATTTGAACCCTCAAATGATCATGTTTTACCTCCAAAAAATATCTAAATCAAATCTAAATAGATAGAGTGACTTGAAATATAATCAAACACTTTGATATTATCATTTTGGCATGTTGAAGATCTTAAACAGAGTTATGAATTAAAACTTATGGCCTCTGAAAGGTTGACCTATCTTTTTTACATCACTAGCTTCCTGAAATAAGTAGCTAGACCATCAATGTCCATATCTAGACTGCTATTATTTGTAGTTGAACTTTCAAGGTTTATAGATACCTTGATAAAATCCATAGCTATATTGCCAAGGTTGATAGCTAGCCTAATGAAATTCATAGTTGGACTCTCAAAGTTCGTAACTAGCATGTTGAAATTTGTAGTTGGACTATCAAGGTTTGTAGATAACCTGTTGAAGTTTGTAGCTTTATTATCAATGTCTATAGGTGTCCTACTAAATTCCATAGCAAAGATAACCTGTTGAAGTCTGTAGCTTTATTATCAATGTCTATAGGTGTCCTACTAAATTCCATAGCAACACTACTAAGTTCTATAGCTAACCTGCAAAAATCCACAACTAGATTGTTAAAATACATAGCTATCCTATCAAAATCTATAGTTCTACTCTAAGACTTTAGAGCCACCATAATATTTTGTAGGCCTAATTCTAATGCATTAATTATCCCTAACATTCCTCTTATGAGCATGAAAATTTATTTAGCTAATGGTTTAGTAAAAATATCAGGTAACTATTAATTTGACTTGCAAAATTAAAGCTCTATCATATGATCTTTAACTAATTTTTGAATGAAGTGAAACCTGATTGAAATGTGCTTAATCCTACCATAAAATATGGGGTTATTTGACAATTATATAGAGGATATATTATGACAATAAACTGTAGAATCCCCTTAATACTCCTTATGTAAATCAAAAAGTATCTTTGTAAACCATATAGCTTGACATGTTACTATATACTCCATTTCATCTCTATAAAATGACACTATGGGTTGTTTCATTAAATCCCAAGATATGGAACCTATCCCAAGATGAAATACATACACCAAAATTCTCTTTAGGTCATCAAGGCTACTGACCCAATAAATATCTATGTAAATCATAAGCTAAAACTCATCTATTGATGCATACAAAACTCCATAATCTTTTATTCCATTCACATACCTCAATATCCTCTTTCCCACTTTCTAATGTGTCTCTTTTGGCATCTCCATGAATCTTGATATGAGGATGATTCCTTAAATAATGCTTGACCAAGTTTCAATCAAATAAATTAAGCTTCCCACTTGGATTATATAGTTTGTGGGGTGTACATTGCTTCTATAATCATCCTTGCACAACTTAAGACTTGTCTCAATTCGAGTAAATACTAGTTTTCTATCCAACATCTTAAACCTCTCTAAACTCAATTTGCTTACTTAGAGTGGCATATGAAAATTCTTTCATCTATTTTGTTGACTTATATAATAATAAAGTACTTCAAGAAACCCAAATCAGTCATTTCAAATATATTTTTCATGGTTGTTTTGAATTTTTCAATGGACTAATTTGCATTTTCAATGAATATTAGATAATTGACATATAACACAACAATAAAAATACTTTATTTTCTTACTTTGATGTATAGTTTGGGCTCACTTGCACTTTTGATAAAGTCGTTTCTCAACAAGTGTTATTTTATATAGTTATACAATGATATTTTGGATTGTTGTTATAAGTACAATCACTCAGAGAGGGGGGTGAATCAGTGAGCTCAAATATTTTAATTTTAATTACAGTCCTTTTAAATTATTAAATAATTAACATATATCAACTCGGTCAAGCAACATTAACAAGAGAGTTCATTTATTCAATGCATACATAAGATGAAACACATAAAACATAGTTCCTATGGGAAACCCTCATGGGGAGTAAAACTCACTCTCAAACCTATAACACATGGACTACTTGTCTTATAATAAATTATAAAAAAGAGACTATTCAAAAATTTTAGACCAATTTTTTTGATTAAGTCTTATAGATCAAAGGTCTTTAATGAAATACATATTTCACAAGAAGCAACTACCCCTAAGGAAGAATCAAATCCTTTAGACCCTCATTTGAACCCCTCCGCCTTAGAACCAATGTATTGAGCACTTATTGATGGATCCCTATTTTCTAACCCATGTACAAGTTATATCTCTATCTTATATAGGCCTCTCACATAGGCATGCCACAATATCTCTCTTTCACTCAAAATATCCTCATATGCACACTTAAACATATTCACATATCCTCAAAATACAAGAGCACTATTCAAAAATCTTAAATTTGACCTGAAATTCATACACATAGTCTTCAATATACTCTCCTCATTAACTCATCAACTAGGCACACTAACTCTTCTTTGCTCCACAATTATCACATATACCTTGCACTATTCTCAATCACAAGTCTAGAAACAATCACATTTGGTTACGATATTTATATACCATTTATAAACTATCAAGTCAAAAATATTCCTTGTCAGCCACAATACATGCCTTAACCTTTATGGCATATCACATGGGTCACACTTAAGCATAATCCACTTTCAAATAGGCCTAAGTCACTTTTAGGTCCTATGAAGACCCATTCATCTCTTTGACACTTCTTTGAGTAAACTAAGAAACATAGGAACACTTAACAAATGCATGGACCCATTCCACATGATCTATAGGTCCTCCTTGAATTCCAACAACCATTGTAATACCATTTTTCTTAATCATAATTCAACTCAGAAAATATACTTTGCACATAGTCACCATGAATGAATACATAGTCAAGTTGTAAACCTTTGTTTATACTGTGTATGATTGATCAAACATTTATAATTCATAGAGATGGTCCTCATGGAGTCTATAATACTCCCTAATACCCAATTTAAAAATAGATATTTAAATAATATCAAAACAAGCTCGAATAATATTTTTAGGTTGCATGTATAATACACATCAATACATAGTCAACTTTTAACCTTTATATCTATGTATGTACACACTTTAAGATCTTCACATCTATATTTCTATATCTACCTTAGTGTCATCTACAAGTTCACTTTTTACAGCATGAAAAAATTCTACACAGATTGAAAGATATATCCAAAATGTAAAGCACTAGTTTTTCCTTTGCAAATTCAAATATTCAAAAGCAAATGGTCATAGTTAAACATTGAACACTATGCTTGTATCTTCTATCCTCATTTCTCAAATTAAACAAACACCATCAATCTTATTCAAACATTAATACATAGTGCACCAGATCCCAAATGTAAAATCTTAAATAGTTGAACTCATTTTATGTAATCCGGCAACTTTGATCTTATGCACTTCATCGATCTATTTGAGACTAGCCTAGAGTTAACTATGTTGGAAAACTATCAATTTAACCTCTTGACTCTAAAGCATACTATTGATCTCTATCTATATGATCACCTCCTCACCATTGATCCTTGGAAGAAGCTTAATTTTATCTCTACTCAACATTTAATATTAAGCACTTGGCACCATCTTCCTTTTCCCTAACTTATTAAACTAATGTGCTCCATCGATGTTTCTCAAACTTTAACTTGTAAAAAAATGACTAAATATGGGAACCTTTACAATAATCTCCCAAGGAGTAACTAAACCTAAAGAAGATCATGTCATATATACCCTCCATTGAATACCTCCCACTTATAACTGATGTCTTTAACACTTGATGATGGATCTATGCTTTATAACCCCTACAAAAATTCCCTCTCTATCTCATATTGGCCTCTCATATAGGCATGCTACAATTTATCTCCTTCACTCAAACTATCATCATATGCACACTCATACCTCATTTCATATCCTCAAACTATAAGAGCACTATACATATATTAAAATATGACTTATAGGTAATACAAATAGTCCTCAATCTGCTCTCCACATTAACTCATCAACTAGGCACACTACCTTTCCTTCAGTCCATAATTCTCACATATACCTTGGACTAGTATCACTCACAAGTTTAGAATCCATCACATTTCACTTCACTATTTATAGATCATATATGAATCATCAAGTCCATAATATTCCTTATCAGCCACAATGCATGCCTTCACCCTTAAGGCATCTCACATGGGTAACACATAAGCACAATCCACTTTCAAGTAAGCCAAAATAACTTTTATGTCCTATTGAAACCCATTCAACACTTTGACATTTATCCAAGAAAATTAATAAACACAAGAACACTTTATAAATGTATGGAACCATTCCACATTATCTATAGGGCCTCCTTGAGTGCCAACAACCATCACAGTACCCTTATTCTTAACCACAATTTACTCCAACAACATTATCTACACAAAATCACCATGATCAAATACATATTCAACTTGTAAACATTTTTACATACTACATATGATTGATCAAGACTTTATATTTAATATAAATGGTCCTCATGTAGTCTACAATACTCCTCAATAGCCAATTCATGAACATATATCTAGATAATATCAAAACAAACTCGAACAATCTTTGCGGGTTACATGTAGAATACAAATGAATACACAATAAACTTTTAACCTTCATAAATAAGTATATAGATAATTTAAAATATTTAAATCTATATTTTTAGATGTGCCTTGGATTCATATAAATGTTCTCTTTTTACACCATGAGCAAATTCTACATAGATCAAAATATATATCCAAAATATAGAGCCCTAGTTTTTCCTTTGAAAATTTAAATATTCAAAAGCAAATGGTCATAGTTAAACTTCAAACATTATGATCTAATCTCATGTCCTCACTACTTAGACTAAACATGTACAATGAATTTTATTTTAACTTTAATGCATAGTGCACCAATGCCTGAACATTAACCCTTAAACAATTGACCTCATCTTGTATAATCTGGCAACTTTGACCTTATACACTCCATTGATCTTTTCAAGATTGTCTTAGATTTAACTATGATAAACACCTATAAATTTGACCTCTTAAAATTAAAGCACACCATTGATCTTTATCTGTATAAAAACCTACTGACCATTGATCCTTGGAAGAATCTTGATCTTTATCTCTACTCAATGTTAAACATTGAACACTTGGCACCATATCTATACTCCCTGATTTCTTAGATGAATGTGCTTCATTGATGTTTCTCAAACTTTATATTCTATAAAAGTGACTATGTATGAGAACCTTTACAATCTATCTATAATGTCAGTTTTTTACCTCCGTTTATTTTGATTCATTCAAGTGCATATTCTAAAATTTGGACCATATGATCTCCTCACATAGGAGAATTCAACCATGTGTCCAAATGTTATTGAAACATTTGAATGTGCAATATATAACATTATTAATTTTCTCTTTCAAATGTTTTTTATCACAGTGCCAACAATGTCAAGAATTGCCTAGAAGGACAAATTTGCACATGAATATCTTTTGATCTGCTTCAGTGCATGATCTAAATTTAGCACAAATTAACTAGGCTCAAACCTAAGCAATTACATATAATCATCACCTCCTAAAACCTTCATGTATATGAATTTTAACATCATCAACATGCTTACTCAAATCTATTTAAACATAGAAAATATTGTCAAAATGTTTGAGAGCCCAATTTTACACCCACATATTTTTCACTGCACTTAGGTGGATGAGTTAAGATCTAGCAGATAAAAACTAGAGACTAATGTGTTCACAACCATATGACCAATTCCCCTTTACTCATCCACATGTGGAAATGGTGATGTCAAAAAGTACCTACTCAGATTTCTACCACTAGACCCAAAATGCTTAGAAGAAAATAATGAATAACCAAATGATAACCACTCATGCACAAAATCACTCAAATCATAAAAAATATCTTACGAATCTTTTACACATGCTTAATACTTAAAACTCATCCCTAAAAATCTATGAATATATTAAAATTGAAGATCAACCAAGCCTCCTTTAAGCGTACTAAGACAAGCACATTGTACACTTTGTCGTTATCACTTAGACTATCAAGGTACTTTAGCCACTCACCAAGACACCTCCATGACATCAACCTGACATCATTAACAACACTCCAATGCTTGCTTGATTCCATACAAGGCCTTTTTCAATGTATACACTTTATTTTCATTATTGAGAATCTCATATCTAGGTGGTTGTCACACATAGACCTCTTCTTATATCACTCCATTCAATAAAAAGTTGACTTCACATCCATTTGATGCAGCTTTCACTTGTGTTGAGCAGCAATGGCTATGATTATCCTTCCCATTTTTACCCTTGATATAGGTTCAAACATCTCATTGTAATCATATATAGGCCTTTGTTTATATCTCTTTACCAATAGTCTTGTCTTATGCCTCTTTATCTTGCCTTTGGGAGCAATTTTTATCTTATACACCCACTCAACTCCCACGACCTATTTTACTTTTGATAGGTAAACTAACTCTAATGTTTGATTTCTCTCTATGGCATGCATTTATTCATCCATTGCCTCACAACACTTGATGTCCTTGATAATTTCTACAAAGTGTATAGGATCAACTGATATAAGTAAAGCATAATTCATAGTTTTATCTTCATTTTATTCATACCTTAACTAATCATATACTCTTTCAAGATTCTTGACCTTGTTTGGGACTGATTTAAGTTAAAGGAGGACGATGTTAACTCATGAAGAAATACTTAACCTCCTTGATGGTTACTATCATTATGTGATTCAACCCTTTGTGAAATAAAGATCCAACTTGGTGCATGAGTGGATGTATAACCTACTATTTTTGATTCATTAAAGGGCCCACTAGCCCTTATTTGCATGTTGTTATTCTTGACTCTATTGCAAAGCTTCATGCATAATAAATTTAGCATCCTAGATGATTACGATCTATTTGGTGATGGGATTGTACAATTGATAAGCATTTGATTGGTCATTATACCTAATGAATATACATTTCTCACCTCTGTCATCCCATTTTTTCCTTCTTTATTTGGACAAGTGTGCATATGTCACACAACTAAACACTCTAAGGTGTAAAACACTTGACTTTCGACTACTCCATGATTTATGAGGGATAATTTCCCTAACACTCTTCATTAGTTAAATTTTAAACAAGTAAACAACTATTACTACAACCTCATCTCAAAAATCATTAGGCAAACCCTTTATCTTTAGCATGTTCCTTGCCATCTCTTGGATGCTCCAATTATTCCTCTCGGTGTCACCATTTTCATGTAGTCTATACCTAGATATAAATTGATTATTTTTTCCATTATCCTTGTAAATACTCCTTGACCAATAGAGATATATTCTCCCCCTCCAACTGTCTTCAAAGTCTTGATGTAGTTGCCATTTTACTTCTCCATCATGGCCTTGAATTCCCTAAAGATCTCAAATGCTTTTGATTTATTTTTCAATAAATACAACCATATGTTTTGATTGAAATCATCTATCAATGTCATGAATTAAACATTATTGGATAGGGAGGGGCTCTTAGTTGGACTACACAAGTCTAAATGGATCAGCTCTAAAGGAGTTCTATCTTTCCATGCTTTACCTAGGGTAAATACACTCCTATGCTTCTTCCCTAATATGCATCATTCACACATCTTCTTTGGTTATTCTATAAGGAGAAGCCCTTTCATTATGTAATTTTTGTGAAGAAGATTCAAACTTCCAAAGCTCAAATTCTCATTCTTAATATTTCAGAGAGTAGACTCATCTACAAACATAGTTTTGAATGTTGTTGCAACCTCACTTTACATTCTCAATAGAAATATTTGATTGGTTATCATCTTGACTATTGTAGTTTGCCTATTGTAGTCACTCTTATCAAATATTTTGCATTTACCATTCTCAAATCTGACCTTGTATCCCTTTCATATAATCTACACAAAGTTGATTAGGTTATGCTTCAACCTGGGTACATAATAGACATGTTGAATCTAATTTTTATCATCTTACTTGGTGCAGATAAAAATGTTTCCTTTGTCCATGATGGGAATCTTTTCATGGTTTCACATATTTACTTTGATTTAATTGACTTATCAATGTAATTTAATATCTCTTTGTTCCCACTCATGTTGTTGGTGCAATCACTATCTAAATACCATGTCTCTTACTACTTTGCTTAATAATGTTGCATGTTATGAATAATATTCTACCTCTCTCATTCATATTAGGTTCATCCTCTTGTGTATGCGATAAATTTGAATCCTGCCTATTCATGTCATACTCTTTAGTTTTATGCTCACTAGAATAATGTCCATACTTATTGAAATAATATCATTATACACAATATTTATCATAATTTTATGTACATCCACCTATAAAAGTGTAATTAATCCTTGATCTTCCTCTTATATTTGACTCTTAATGGATATGCATTCCACATTTTTGACTACTACAATTTCTTCTTCTTCCTATGTTATTTTATCCTCTCCCCCTTCCTTTCACATTCACATTAGTCTTGAATGTTTGCTTGTGGGAGGAGGAGACTGACCTATTCAACCTTTGTTCATGGGTTTGTAAATAATTCATTAGCTTATCCACCATCATTTGACTCAAATCATTTTTTTTATTAAAACCATTATAGGTTTGAATGTGATTGAAATACTCTTCAACACCTTCTTTATGATCTTATGATCTTCAAGGGTATCAGCACATGTATTCATTTAAATGATGATATTCATTGTTCTTGTAAACAAGTCATTGATATACTCATTATCCTTCATTTTTAACATCTCAAAGTCCCTTCTTAAGAGCTACGACTTGACAATCTTAACCTTGTCACTCTATTGATAAGTATTTTGCAAAATATTCTATGTTTGTTTAGAATAGACAACTGATTCTATCCTAAGAAAGATTGAATTAACTAGTACCATTTGTATGTACTTACTTGATATGGAATCCATTCTCTTATTTTTTTCAACACATTCCTTTCTATTTGAATTAATGCATTGAAGCATGTCATGTCTACAACACCATTATATCCACCTTCAATCAACTCTCATAACTCTTGAGAGTTGAACATAGTTTTCATTTTGATGATCTATATATCATAGTTTTTTTCATCAAATATAGGGGGTTACTAAAATTAATATGAAATAACTAGTTCCATGTCTAAATGGTCTTACTACATATGGGATCTCATACCAATTGTTGTAAAAATAGATCTCTAAGGATTATTGGTAGCAGAAAATATAAAATAATGTGTAGGTCCAGGATGTCAACAAGAAAATAACATAATAAAAATATAAAATACTAAAATAGGGGAGGTAGAGTATGCGTAAAAAATCATAATTATATATAACTAATGTTTAAAGAAACTATTAAAAATTTATATTAACAACCTATAGTTGTATACATTAAAAAAACAATAAAACTTTCCTCACTATATTTTGACTGTTATCAACAAATGTTCCTTTTGCTTCTTTTCCACCTCCCATGACTATTGTTTCTGAATATAACTCTATTACACACTCCATGTACTATTTCTACATCATTTTTTTCTCTTTTACTACTACTCTTTCTTTTGTAGACTATTGCTACTTTGTTATCTCCTTCTACTCACATCAATCTTCCTCTTTGTCTTCTATATAATAAATCATCTCACCTAATAATATTAGAATCATAGTAAATAATAGGAGGGTGAATTAGTACCTTCAAAACATTCATTTATATATTCTTTATCATACATTAACCATTCATACAAACATGAACATATAACAAAATGTATGTAACCATACAAGATCATGAAATAAGATAATATATTACATATTTGGGAAACCATCAAGGAAAGAAAATTGACTGATATCTAAAAATTTACTATAGTCCTATAAGATTAAAAAAAAAAAAAATTGAATTAGTAAATCCACATGGAGCACCAATGCCATCTAGTTAAGCACCCACTCTACTAGGCTTTAACAAGCACCAACCTGCAAAGAGGAACCAACCCCCTAGATGACTCACCACCAACTCAACCACTTGAAAATTTTGATGACCTTCAAAAAAAAAATTCTCACACTATATTATGATCACCCTCTTTATATATTCTCACTCTTTTATCCCTCTCAAACTGCCTTCTAAGCTTCTTCGCTCAACTAGGTCTCTTCAAGATAAATTGGGTCAAATGACTTTTATATTCATATATAGTAACCCTAATATATCATCATGATAGTTTATTTATACCCTTATGATGGTCTAAAATACCTCCTTCATCTCTTAAATGTTTTATTTCCTTTGTTTGCACATAAAATAAATCTCTAACAACCAATTAGTCTTATTAGGCCTTATTCTTATACAATCATGTAGCTCACACACCTCTTGGTCAACCACATGCACATTCACACTTATATTACCATTAAAATAAATCTTATAACACATTTCATACATTAATAAATGATTATAATAGGTTTGTTACAACTCAAAATACAAAAAAACTCTTTTAGGCCTTACAAAGACCTAATTCAGTTAGGCCTTCATTTTAGTACACATTGCCCTTTTATCTCTTTCAAACACTTTCAAACTCCACACACAAAACTAAAACTTCATATAATAATAAAATATACTCCTAATAATTTATTTTATGCTAAAATAAATATTTTACAATAAATCACTATCTGAAACCCCTTATTAGCATTATTCACATTAGGCATTTGAACAAACAAAAAAGTTTATCTTGAACATCTGAAGATAACACATGATTTATCTACACAAAAATTAAATTAAATAATATATACTTAAATCTCATGAACTCAAAAATATCACTATATTAACTAAACATTTCAATTTTGGGCATAGATACTCAAAAATACTTTTTCAACTCACACAAAATTGCTAATTCTCTTTAAAGACTATTCATGGTGACTTAGGCATCCAACACATATATAGCCATATTAAATGACTTATAATGCATATAGATTATATTATGATATGATTATACCATTCTTAGATAGAAATATAATTATTTCAACTTGAAAATATTAGTATTGTAAACAAATCTCATGACCTTATATCTCACTATATTATTTGAACTAGACAGGTCAACTTGTGAGAAACTTTTTCACTATATTCATTGACCTCCAAAACTTATACAAAACATAAAAATGTCTTAAAAATCTTTAAAACATCTATATGTACCTTATTTCATCATATTATAATGAAAATACATTTCTAATAATCTTTTCACTACCTCCTAGGTTTCTCATTGTTTACACCATTAGGCCTCTTAACGACTAGATAATAATGCAAATTTTGACTTCTATAGAAATTTATTTAGAAATAAGCATATGAATAAATATTTGATCTCTCCTCTCTATAACTAAAACAACTTAAAGGTACCTGGGAGAGTCCAATACAATATCTAATAGATTACCCAAGCATACCAATCCATTCTAAGCAGTTTTCATCAACATCTTCAACATTGGGTTATTATTAGGGTTTTAAGAGGGTTTAAACGTGTTTCCACTCTTAACAATCATTAAAAAAACATAGCCACTCAATCCAAAAACTAATTATTGGAATTTTTATCTATGACCATTCCTCATCTACCATGAATATCTCATGTTCCCTTGTAAAGGTTTTACAAGTTAATGAGCATATGAAAAACCTTCTTAGCTTGAGAACCCTTCATTTTGAGTACTTAAGAGACCTAACAACAAATTTTCATGCCTTGTAATTCAATCTATGATCTCAAACTGGATGAAAAAACATGAAACAACATACCTCACCTGTGATAATTATGATATAAGCTCGACATCCTTAAAATATGATCATGATAGCTCATTAGGCCTCTCTCTCTCTCTCTCTCTCTCTCTCTCTCTCTCTCTCTCTCTCTCTCTCTCTACTCTCTTAGACTTTGACCTATAAACCATATTTGGCTTTAAAAATAACTTTTATGCCACTTTCCATGCACTCTCCACGTCACTCACATAATAAATCAATCTCTCTCATGATTAAATATTTCACTACATCCTTCACATGCTTAGAAAATAGATCATGATACCTCATTAGGCCAAGCATGGTCTAGGAGTGGTCTAGGTACAAACTTGGTATTAAGGTCTTACTCCTATAGGCTAACCCTAATACTATCATGAGTGATCCAGTGCCTCACATTCATGATCAAACAACCTCATATTACCACTCATGCCTATGTGCATTCATCTCACCAAGCCATTATATTCATACCTTTGCACAAAGTCTCTTCATGCCATGACTAGGCTTAGATAATCAAGGGCCTATACTGTCATGTAACTAAAAGGAATTAGTTTCTTCCAAATTATCTATTTTGCCTTCAAATTCTCTTTTATGACAACATTCTTCAATGCTAACATTATATCATGTACCTTGTCACATCAACATACTACCAACTAGGCACACTCTCTCAATGACATCAATCTCATGTAAGATTCACCTTTGACATCAATGAAAATAGTCAAAAACCACTTTAAACCTCCAAAATGAAAGGTTGAAGTTGTTAAGTGAATCAAGCGAGATAGGTATGAAAGAATAAAAATTTATTTTAACAATGATGGTTGAATTATTAACAATAATAACATTATTTTTAGAGTATCTAATTAAATTTAATTAAACAAAACTATTTGGCATTATTTGACGTAACTTCAATTTATAAAGTATAGTGAATTCCTTTATACCTTCAATTTTATTGAACAAAAACTAAACTGTATTTTACAAGTGTTGAATATCTCTTATGAGGTACAAAATTTCGCTTCAAATCTAGTTTTCTCTAGTAATCTCTTTTTTGATTAGGTATTTTCCTTTGTTCCATGTTTTGGGACTGATGATATTGAAAATGTGGAATGACTTATTTATAGTAATAAATTGACTACTGTGTAGTGGTGATAAATCGTAAGATTTTTTTATTCTCCCCAAATTTAGTGTTCATGAAAGAAGGGGGGGTTCATGGAAGGAAAATGGTCAGAAAATATATTTGATCACTTGTTTGCAATTGATTTGAGAATGAATTTTGTTTTTAATCTCTCGAATTGTAAGTGGGAAGAAACTTATATTTGAAGGCTTATGTTTACATCATGATTATACATGGAACATTGTGTTTTCTTTGGATCTTTGTCTTCTCTTCTCTAATAGTTAACCACTGACGATTGGTGATCAAACTAGTATGTTGTAGTAATTATTCCTTAGTGAACATCCATAATACATTTTTGGAATGCATTTATTTAATGGTTTTTTTCTTGGTTGATAGCCTTCCTATTAACTGGACATTATTTTTTGTTTGTATGTTGTTATTAGCTGATGGTTTGGTAGTTTGTTTATTTTTTTATGGTCTTTTTTATAGTCTTGATTTTATTATTCTATTTAACTATTTATTAGTTTTATTTGTTAGATATTTTTATTCTTATGGATAAGATCTCTATTCCCTTATTATTAATTAACTAAAAAAATCATTAATTGTATAAGTAAATTTTTTATTCATATTTTGTAATACATCTATATCTACATCTATAACTACATCTATATTTACATCCATCCACCCCCACACATAGAGAGACAACTAATAAAATTGTATTTATGTGTATATTTTCTTCCATTCGCATCATTAATGTTATAAGTAATTAGATTTTTTAAATGTGAATAGCTTTCAAAATTAAATATCACAAGATATAGGTGCATTTGTGTTACCTTTGTATAACTTGAATATACTGGGTTTGAGTCATTTTTTGGACTATACTATATGTGGATGTGACTTCAATATTTTTTATTTTGAAAACAATTTTGTTCATAATAGGCTTAAAAAGTATGGACAATCTTAATGAATCGAATCTTGTCACAACTTGTTTTCTTTTGAGACCCATCTTAACATGTTTTTGAGTTATTATTTCATTTTAAAATATATTTATGGTTGGTTAGCTTTCATTTTTAGAGAATAATGGCATCGATCGTCTATGGAGATGACTTTGGTTTTCTTCTTATGTTTGAACTCGTGCATGGTATTTCATCTTTAAAATTATTGAATATAGATCATCTTTCCCTTTTTAGAGAACAATGACATCAACCTAAAGCATAATTTTTGGTGATGTTATCATATATTTGACGAATGTTACATTTTCTTGTGTTTGAGAAAGTTACATATATTTGAATGTTTTTATTGGTTATAAGGGATTTTTTGTTTATTTTTCATGTCCGCATTTAACTCTTTGATACTATTACAAATTATAATGGTCAACATTGTGTGGTTATTATTACCTGAATTATTTGATTTCATGTTTAAGTCGAATCTTCTTGATCTATAGTAAAATCCATTAGGTGTTACAGGTTATCACTATTTTTTATTAGTTCAGAAGGGATTAGTCTCGCCTTCCGTTTAATTTAACTTGGGATTAAATATTGTTACTTTAGCCAATCAAATGTCATCTTTTTACGTGTATTAAAATATGTCAGTTTTTTCATTTGTCATTGTTTCTTTTTTTTAAAATATGCAAAGATTTACATAGGAAAGTTTATAGACTTTTATCAATGAAATATAATAATATTATTTAGCTTGTCTTCATTGATAGGATAATTTATATATTATTGGAGGTTTCACATGATTTTAGATAATCAAATCCCTAAATATATAAAAATATAATAGTCTGTTGATGATGTCAACGGAGATAACATAGTTAATTAAAAAATAAAAATAAATAAATAAATAAATATGTTGATGTGGAAGCTTTAATGATGCCTTACTGTCTGTCATCCCTTCAATATTGACAACAATTAGAAATGCATAAATGCAGACTACATCAAAATTAAAGAGTGGAATCAAGAGAATAATTGAGTGCCATAAACCAAGAATGAGAATAAATGCATTGTCAGGTCCTTGGCTTAGATTATTCCAATTGACCCTTCGCATTAAAACACTTTGAAAATCTCGTAGCTTCTCAATGAAGCTATCTTCACATTAAACAATGTATCATCATTTAAATTTTTATTCTGAGTTTTCTGGGTAGTGTGTACACCCTGTATTTTTGTATGAGATCTTATGAGTTGGTGTTAAAGATTGCCCATTTCAAACAACATAAAATCAACCCAAAAAGCAGAAAAAAGTTAACTTCACTATCGGATGTTGTTCTTTTCAATAATTAGATCGTTTTTTATTTATTTTTAAGGTTTTTTTCAGGTGGGATTAGCTTTTTATTTATTATTTTTTAACGGACTCTTAATCTTCAAATCTAGCCTGAATCGTTCTATAGAAATGGTGGATTGAAATCGAGAGTGGTTTGGACTATAAGCTCATTGTTTGTAGCATATGATAGGCATTATTTGTTGTATCATTTAATTTTAGATCATCCTATAGTTTGGAGCCTGGTGCTGATTGATGCTGACGATCGGGGGATGGAGCCAATTAAATTTTTTTTGTTGTGATTCATAGTCTTCCAGTTTTGAAAGCTGTTTATGATTGATGGGCACAATCTTAAGGGCCAATTTTATTATTTGAAGTTGAATATCCTTTATAGTTTTATGTACCATTTAGCCTGGGCATGATTCTAATCTATGAAAGCTGTTTATTATATTGATCAGAATACTCAAAATTTGGGGTATTTCAAGGTAAGTTAGGCTTTTTGGTTTTTTAGTTTTCTATCTTTGTCCCCATTATTTTATTTTGAATCAGAGATTTTTTTTCAATGGGTTTTTGATTTTCATGAAAATAAAAATTGGGTTTAGGTCATTCGAGTTTAATATTTTTTATATGTTTATGAATTTTTGGTCATGTGGTGTAAACGCATTATCAGGCGATGGAGATAACAATTAAAAAAATAAAAAAATCCATAATTATAAATGCACCTTCTTTTCCTATGGTTCTAATTTTATTGCATCCCAAATTTAGGAAATCTAATCATTCCAATGTGTTTAAAGATGAAAGAATATTGTTTGGGATTCAAATCTGTTCCTACTCCCTGTGTGATAATATTAAAATGTAGAAAAGAGATAGAAAGGCATCATTGGGGGAATGTGTCTTTATCATTCACTTGTCTCAGATTCATCATATTGTATCATACTGTGTCAGGGAAGTGTCACTGAAATATTGCAAGGCATGTAGTGGCTAAATTTCATCTTGATATCAACTCCTCAATGATAGAAATTAAACTTAAAAAATATATAGCAGTAGGCTTAATTTTCTCACAACATTGGAATTGATTTGATTTGCAGGTAATGTGATTTGCAGGTAATTTTCTTAAAAAATATATAGCAGTAGATAACTTTGTTCTTTAGGGTTTTTAAATGCTAATTTTATTTTCTTCTACAATTTTTTTAAAATATTTTATCACTAGTGTTTTCATTTGGCCAATTCTTATTTAATACCTTAATAACCTTACTTGATCAATAATTGCCTATTTTAAACAAAGGTCAAAATTTTTATTTTGAATAAATATAAAAGCTAGGGATAATTTTGTACATCATGACGAAGGTAAGTGCCACTTCATAGAGAATATGTTTTCTTTGGTCAACTTATTTTTCTAATGTTTGATTCTATCAAATTTTCCCTCTACTTCCTATAAAAACTTGGCACTGTGTGCCTTTTTTACTATATGGAATTTAAAGTTTTCTTTTCATGTATATTGGGTTCATAAAACATGACAAAATTGTGATATATTAGGATTAAGAGGTGAGGAGCTTGGAAGGAGCGAGATCCTCATGACAACCAAGAATGGCTTATATTCGAATAGTTTAATTAATTCATGGGGAAGTGGGAAGAAAGGTTTATATTTACTTCAAATAAAAATTTATTTAAAGATAAGGAGGAAAGATATTTAATGATTCTAAGGCATAAGACATCTTTTCTTTGAGATCACAAACAATATGGAAAATCTTTGCAAATTTAATGAAAGGAAGAAAATTATTTCAGTTCCTTAAGATTCCTCATATTATGTATCATTGTGATCCAAAAATGTAATGGGATCCAAAATTTGATCCAACTATGGGATGGGTATCCCTTGTGTGTATCAATAGATTTCACTTGCTCAAAATTTCAATTGGTCAAGGAATACATGTCAAAGGATAGGTCATTGTCATAGCATAGTTTATTAACTCTTGACAATAAGTTGGATGAGAATAAGTTGGATGAGAATATATGAGATGTGACTTCTTCTTTAATCATATGGATTTGCTAGACTAAGGGGAGAAACTCAAAAACAATCTACAAAAGGATAAAATATATATAGGATGATTCAAAGAATGCATGTCTAAATTGTACTCTTTCTCATTGTGATGATTCAAAGAATGCATGTCTAAATTGTACTCTTTGTCATTGTGATTACTTCACCCAATTTGTTGTCACTACCAAACCGACCAATAGCTACTCTTAACTTTAGACCAAGATTACAACATATAAATGTGACCAAATACATTTAGAACAGGAAAGGTTAGTGTTCACAGAATCACATGCATATATCAAATTGAATTAACACATATAATAAAGGAAGGATGAGGATGGATACCTATATAAAATATAGAAGAAAAGGGAAAATAAGTCTCAAAAGGTAAATTTTTAACAAGTGTATAAGAAGTGTGATATATTGTATTGTGAATAACACGTTCAATCCATGGGGGCATAGAGTTTTCATACAACTATATTATTGACAACCAAAAGAGATAAATAATTTAAAAATTGGTAGTAGACTCTTAAACAATTCAGAAAAATTAATGTCTATCCTAAAGGAAATCTTTTTACCCATTAGAATGAAAGATTGAAAATCGTCAAGAATAACTCAGTTACAAAGTAGATCAAAGTAATAAATATAATTACACATAAAACCACTAAAATATTAGAAGTATTATTGAAATTAAAGCTATGATAAAGGTTAAAAATAAAAATTTATAGTTACATCACCCTGTGATTATGAAATTCAATCAATTGAAAGACTCTACTCAATTTTCTGCAAATACCACTAATATAACTATGCAAGGCTCTCTAAAATATTGTCACTAAACTTACACAAACTTAGACCTATATGACCATTTTTTTTCATACTCATAACATTGTGGTGAGGTAATTTTTCATCAAATTATAAATATTTTCACACTAAAGTATTCTCAAAGGAATTCAAATAAGAGATAGATGTTTGAATTGACTGAATAATAATATCCATCAATCACTATTCTACATCATTTAAAAATGACTGAATAAACCATATGAAATATTAAATAACAAGTGGATATAAATATATTATTTAATAAAAGAACATGCCACTTTTAACTATTTAGTTTTCCTTAGTTACTCATAGTTCCTGTTTTGGACTCAACGAATAATGAAGATCACTATGAAATAAGATGATTTAGAAAACTTGGATTTATGATGACACTTTGTGGATTATTATATTTTATAAAAACCAATCCCCATTATTTAATTCACGTGATCTCCTTATTATATGTATAATTATCTCGCTATGAGAACAACAAATCCATGAAATTCAATTGAAAACAAGTCTCCACATTCACACTAGTTCCATTCAAACTTGTGACCAATACATAGATACCATCTAAACCTTTCTAAAAACACCATCCATACTCAAAATGGAGTTATAAAACTTGAATTATAACAAAAAAATTTGAGCCCTACAATTATTTCCTTTGTTGTTCTTCATGAGAAACTCATGTTAACATGTAAATTGAGGCCTTTTCTAATGAAGTATATTTATTATCCATGTGGTGGAATGTCATTTCCTTAAGATGCCTAGTTCATTGGCTCATTTCAATCCATCTCATAAACATGTTTAGTTAGAATAAGATATTGTAAATACCTAAAAATGACACTTGAGTGCTACTTTAGACCACGTATCCCTAGCTTAACCCTAGACCTATCTTAGGGTCTTGTTCACACATATCAATCATTATTGTAGGCCACAGTCATCCCTATTAATACCTAAATTATTGATATCCCCTTACTCTAACATCTTGTCCCTTCATGCCTTGGGTTCTATCACCTGGGAACTAGTACCATTACTGGGATAGTAGGGCCACATAGCACTACTGTCCTAGTTTCTATGTTATTGTCCTTTCTCTCATTTTCCCTTAAATGGACATCTTTTAAAATATTATCCCACTTAGGCATATCTTAGACTTATTTTAACACCCATACAATCTCAACAAAATAGTATATATACATGACTTTTATCCTTCTAACCACTAGATGGAATCAGATGTAAATTGCACATACAAACTTACAATAAGTTGTGCACAATCAAGGTTATAAATATTTATTATAATCTATTTATGCATACTACCATATATAGCAATCCTAAGCTTATATTACACATATTTATAGTCTTAATCACATTCAAATCACTCATGTCTATAATCATAGTTGATTCACATGTACTTGTACTTACACCAACATTTATGTTGGGAGAAATAAACTGAGATTAATCCATCTTTTGTGTATTAGTATGTCGGTAAATCTCATGAGAATGGGTTCTTGATTATGTCTATCCTACCCCATTGATAACACACTTTGTTGTTTGTATTAATCTGATGACCTAGTAACATGGATGATTAGGGTTTGCACATAAAATTGATCAAAAAGTGTCATATTCATAGATCTAGAACTCTTACATGCTTGAATAGGGTTCTTAGACCTAGACACAATAGCACTTAAAAGGTCAAGATAGTTATACATAGTGTACATTATCACCAAAATAGGGACACTGATGGCACATGGTGCTACTGTCTAATTAGGACACTCCTATTTCAAAGGGTTTCTGACACATGCATCATGTTTATGACACTTATAATACCCTTTGCCTCAATTTTCAACCTCTAGATCATCTATCTTTGTAATTTTCCAGCTAAGTTCTCATTTACATTAGTTACAACTATTTTTAAAAAGGTTAAATTTAGTCAATTCTTAACTAAATCAATTTTTATATTTATTTCATATTTCTATCCTGATTTACTATACTCATCTATTTAAAAACATTGGATTTACATTCATCTCTATCCTAAAATGTTAAAACATTTGGTGAACCTATCTGAATTTGAATAATATTCAAACCCTAACCATAAATTCTCTTAGGGTTTGCAATTTCTTTCTATACTTAGATATCAATTCTAAAATCACAAATTTGTTTTAGTATTTACTTCTCGTAATCTTTCATAAAATAAATTTCTTTAAAGGTTCAAAATATATACAAAATTTTTCTTTCCTACTCCCCAAAATATAATGGTAGAATTCAATAGCTTATTTTATGAAATCAATATAACACAATTACAGTATTGTATTTCCAAACATATAGATATGCAAGATTACCTTATCAAAATTACATATGATAAACTTCAAAAATTTAATAATGGTAAATGTTCTACTCCCCTAGATAATAACATTGTTACACCTACTTTAGGGCTAAGTCATCTTGCATAATAACTATTTTCAACTTAAAAAACTTTAATGGAAGCTACTCCTCCTATGCCTAGTTCATCCTATGGAAATATATAATCCCTTGTGCATGAGGTTCATTCTCTACAAATTAAGGTGTTACATCTTGAGTAGGGATATACTAGGACATCATATGCCTTAGAATCTCACATTATTTTATATATAACTTTGACATATCCCATATTGGTAACGCCCTTTCCATCTGGATGTGTAGTACCTAAGATTACATTATATGATGGTAAAATTGTCCCAGAGCACTATCTATGATCTTTCTACCCTGCATGTTTTGACTATGTGTTCTATGATTGGCTCCTCACTAAGTTGTTTACTTGTAATCTAAAGGATTATGCCTTATAATAGTTATTTGATCTACAAAATCAATCTATCCCTACACTTAATCCATTAACTGATATATTTTTAGCACACTTCTTAATAAAAATCAGTGATAAGATCTCATATGCTCAAGTAACACATCTAAAGCAAAAAACTAACGAGCCTATTATAAAATACGTCTTGTGATATATGATTATATTGTCCAAGTTGAATATCCCCATGGTAGATAGAGATATCTAAGACATTTTCAAATAGAGTCTATTAAAAAACTACATTAATTTATCATGTTCGAGAAGATTCCAACCTTGACATATTTATGTCACATAGTAAAAGAAAAAGAAATCAAGCTTGTCTCTATCGGCAAACTAAATATACAAGTGGATAAAAATCAACTACTAAGAGTTATATTAACCCTACATATAAGATAACAGACATGAAAATAATATTTATCCAAAAGCCATATTTAACATAGCTTTAAAGACATCTCATTGCCTAGTTTTATTAGCTCATCCATAGAGAGTTTTCATCATCCTTCTAGAACTATCATAAATTTTTTTATAGTAGATCTTGATATTTAATATCATATCTCTCCTTCCCATAAAATATGCTGCAATAACAAAACCTCTTTGGAAAATATATGATTTTAATGCATTATGTGAATATCATAGGGAATGTTGCCATATAATAAACTTATGCATCACATTGACACATATGATACATAATTTGATAGAGAACAACGTAATTGATGTGGGCACACCAAAAAAGGCACCCAAAGGTCAAAAAATAGAAGCTAAGGAATTGAAAATAGGCTCAAATCCATTTATGAATCACATAAAGAGTGAGGTAGCTGTTACTTCAGGTGTTTACTACACATATAAAGCACATCCACCACCCGCGTCAAATCACACTACTACAGAGGATATACACCCATTAAAAATTATCATTATTATGTACCATACTAAATTACTAGCTACACCACTCATCATTTTATCATATCAGGATATTTTTGATGATGATTCATATTTATATGCACTCTTTGTATAATCTTACATATATCATCATCCTATTCAAAGTGTTATGGTTGATAATGGGTAAAGTATTAACATGTACACTATAACACTTACACACATTTGGGGTATTTAGAGTAGGATATATCTATGTAAACATAGTTATTCATGGTTTTAGAGGACATGTTTATATCTCCATTGGTTAGATTGTACTTTAATAACAAATTAGACATCACATGTGGCGACTAGATTTTGAGTAGTACCCGATACATGCACATTTGACATGTTTTTGGGTAGGCCATGGATATAAAAATTATAATCCATCCCATACACCATGTATAAATATATTATTTTTATGCATGCCAATCAAGTGATCAAAGTTAAGGATATTTACTATGTGTATCCTCTACCTATCCCATAGGTAGTTACACTATAGTTACCACTTGAAGCTCTATTACTAGTTAAGTCTCCAACTATAGTTCTTATCATCAAACCACAATGTTTATAAAAGCCACTAATACAAGTAAGGTCTACTCCTACTTTATTTCCATGTGTGCATATTCTCCCATGGAGGTAATTATTATAGATACCCCTACATCAAAGATATGGTGTACATTCTAGAGGGCCTTCTTTTAATCAATTTATTTTGAGATCAATATTATTGAGTTCTTAGGGTTCTTAGCATAGAGAACCCATGCCAGCTATAACATCTTCTACCATATGAGTCCTTAGGACCCTTATAGTTCACATGACACCATAATATATCTCATGGATTCCTAGCATAACTTTAGAGGCTGTGCCAAACATAGATCACTCAGTATAGTAGGTTTTAGGACCATAATTACCTTTTCATAAAACATGCATGACCATTGTTATTTTTTTAAAACATGCTACATTGATATTGAATATCTAATGACACTCATGTGTTAGTAATTTTCCTTCTTTTTGTACATACATTCCTTATTTATTGATCCTTATATGTAGTTTCATTTTTGTGTTGATTGTACATAACTTATTTCTATAAAATACAAAAATAATATAAGATGCCAAAATTAAAAAAAAACATTCAATTATTTTCTCGAAAATATATAATTATAGTTTGTATATATTTTCATGTTTACATTTATAATAATTTATAAATACTACATGTGATAGCTATTTTGCTATGATCAGTGTTATTATACATACATGATTCACTTATTCTTGTAAACATCTTCTAAACTATTTCCAGGAATCAAGTCAACTACACCAATCCAAATATACTATTATCTACCCATTTTAGGCATTACACAAATATATAGGTTCTTCATTTTACACATTCACCCATTTCGGGGTACCCTATAGATAGTTGTTATAACTAGGTTACATCTTTATCGACTCTACTTCAAATATTTTACATTGTTATATCTTGATATTGATCGTGCTACACTTATATTTTTTTACTACTATTACTACTTTAGAATCAATATATCTACTTCCTGGATCTTATGCAAATTTATATTACATTTTCATACATACATTAATTTATATCCTTCTTAGTTTATAATTGATTTTATTTCTATCCTTAATCTATTTGATGGCATTGAAATATTTCATTGCTTTATGGATCTACACCACTCGTTCTCACATTATATATGCTTTGTAAATGTTCCCATGTCCTTATGTGTGATATCCCAACTCTATTTTCCAACATTTAAATATGTCCTTATATGTGGTTCTAAGCTAACTTGTTTGTTTTTTACATATGTGGACATTTGAACATGTCCTTGTATGTCTTGATTTCTCATATTTACTGTCGATGTCCCTTGTATTATTTCTGCTTGGCCTATTTTCCTTTCCTCATGTGTATTATATGAATGATTTTTTTATGCATCATGACCATGAACTTACTTCTTATTTGTTACACACTCCAATTTAAGATGCCATGAGGGACCTTATTCATCTCCCCTTCATAATTCGGTACCATGATGGACATCATACCCAATCCCACTAGGTAAGAATTTAGTTATTACACATATTTTTTAGTAAATAAATTATTATACCTATCTTGATAGCCTTGTGAGTGCTAGACATAACATACTTCACACATTAAAAACTTATACTTAGATTATCTTAGATTCAGATGTATGTATGTGCATTATATTATATTATTACACATATATCCTATACATTCTCTAGATAACACACATTTGATAGAGTCATTTTTTAAAGACAATTATTGGATAGGAAAAATAAATCTCATCAAAAGAGGGGGTGTTCCCAGGGGTTGGTCATAGATATTAGACTATAATAATGCACTCACATTACAATTTTCAGCACATAGGCTCAAATTATAGAAATTAGAGTTTGGTAAACATAGTGGGAAATAATGACATAAAGATTAGTTATAGTTTCACATAAATCATAAAAATTATAAATTATCACCTAAATTGAAAAATTATCACCACATGGAATTATTTTCCAAGATATGGTGCTATTGTCTAGTATCCTTCATTTTAGAAAAAAAAAATTATCTAGAAAAGTATCATAAGTATAGTGCAAGTTTGCATAGGTTTAGTTATAGATTTAATAGTTTGGCTCAAATTCATATGATTTTTATTAGATTAAAGTCATCATACACATCATGTCTATTTCCATTTATAGTTTTGATATTGAGAAATAGATTATTACAACATAGTATAAAATCCATATGCTCAAATAATACATTTTGGGGCATGTGAATGTCACATTATTTTTGTATGCTCACTTGTACACTGATTGATTAGATGGAATGAAAAAATCCATGTCATTATCTAAATTATATAAATTATACAACATTTTATAGGTTACACACAAAATTCATGACTTACTCCATTTGCAATGGTTAGCATTCCCATGTGGTCAAAAGTAGCTTTATACACCTGAGTGGAAACAAAGTCCACATATATAGTTAGAAATCTCTAGGTAGTCATTTTTAGTTACATCATGTAGTTTCAGTTACTACACATGGAAAGGAAATGATAGAGTCATAGTCTACTTGAGTTATTAATCCACTTACATGAGAGGGTTGGACACATCATCAGTCCAATCTAAGCTATTCTTAGGTCATGATTCACCAAGCAAGGGTGGGCAATGATGTAGTCAAAATTGAATTGAATTCTTCAACCACTTATACATGGGGATTATGTAAGTTATCAAATCAATAAAATCTATTCATTATGTTAGTTCCCAATTTCACACCTCTTTCACTCAGCCTTGCACACTTGAATAAAATGGAAAATAAAGATGAAAATCTTGCTAGCATGTTGTTGTAGTCAGGAAAGAGTTTGACATCTAGAGTAGACTGGCATTAGAAAATGATTGACAGACACCGATAGAAGGTATGGTTAGCTCCCTTTCTACCTAGACCAAGGTTACTACAGTTATATAAAATATCCAAATTGGTAGCTTGAGTGTGGATTGAGACACCCAATCCATAGGACCTTCTTACATGCTCTCATAAGCCTTCAAAAGCCTTTTTTATTATAAATAGTCATTCCTAAACTTATTAAACCTAATTCCAACTCAACTAGGCTATATTTTCTAGGCCACTTCTATTCCCCCAAGTCTTGATCTTATAGGATAGGAACACTATACCTAGACTTAGATCCAAACCCTAGGGTATCCCATTTTTGGCGTTCATATCCAATCACATTTTGAACACAAATGATAATTTCCATCTAATTCCTATTCTTCATTATATCAGCCTAGCATGAATATATTTAACCCATGATCAATAGATCCCTATAAAAATTCATTCAAAGGTTATTTAGAAGGGAGGTGATAAATCGTATAAAGTAAGAAAGAATATAAACAAACCATTAAGGCAAATTTCCCTATTCTCTACATACTATCACCCAACAAAAATATAAACATATTCCAACCCTCACACAAATCCATAACCACTTAAGAATTCTCAATTTGGCATTTTTCTATCCTCATTACACTATTTCACAAAGCACATCAAGTGGGAGAACTACATATGGCTTGATCCCTCTTTTGAGTATTGGAATGTAGGTAGTGTGCCCACATAAGGGGTGTGGATAAACATTTAGTATATATTACACATAGTAAGCCCCCTTTTTCTCAAGTTTTATCAAGAATAGTTAAGGTCTAGGGTTTCAAGATTGAATCAGATATAGAAGGAGCTCTGTCACAACTCAGGACTAATAATTTCACAAGTAGGATCACATAGGGATAGCGAAAAAGACCTAGAAAACTCATATCTCTATGACTGAATTGGATAATAGTGATGGGAGTGAACTATAGCGTCAAACCCTAAAGTCTCTTATTTTTGGTGCTCCTATCCTTTTACCTAATGAAATATAGATCCAGTTTTATGATATTATCCCCATTTATCTAGGAAACACTTCAAGTGACAATTCAGGTGATAGTTCTATCCCAATTGGTGGAAAAACTTCTAGGATTCATAACTTTTGAATCGTAGCTCTATTTGACACTCCGTTCAAACCATTGGAAAGCTAATAATGAGAATAATGTGATGAGATGGTATGATTTATACTTGGTGGTTTTTTACACCTAAAAATATAATAGAAGTGCCAAAAATTTTAATTTTAATAATGCTATCTAAAAATTGAAAGTTTCTAAAAATAGTAATTTCTCAAATTCTATATTATTTTAAATCATGGAAGTCAAACCACTTCATCCCCCTCAATATTGGTGACCTTCCACATCCTCCTCCTACCTTAATAATATGTACATATAAATATGTATCTCGAGAAGGGGATCAAACATCTGTTCTCAGAGATAAGCATATGTTTGTATTTATAATCTTGTGAGAAATAAAACATCTATTCTTATAGAAAGCATTATTATGATAATTATGTTATTTGTGTGCTCTTGAAATATCTTTCAACCAAAAACCTTAAGTATTAGATTATTGGTATTGAAGTAGTTTGTGTTGAGAGTGTATGATCATGAAGATGAGGTTAGGCTATAAGAAGCTTGGGTGGAAAATAATAGATCCCATAGACTATCCACCTATTCACTCCAAATGACCTCAAATCATGGATAACATTGAGACATCTGATCCATTCAAGGAAATGGTGAATGAATCCCTCCAATGGTAGCAAGTGCATATGCTATAATAGTTTGCCAAAATTGTCCAACAAATCCCAATAAGAAATTTTGGCACCTCATCTGCACCCCCTAGCTCCTCATCCATTAAACATCTTTTCAATGCCCCAAGAACCTTCAATGTTTAGGTGAATTTTTATATCCCTAAATTTGAAGTCAAAATTAATAATGATGCTGTATAAATTTGGTTGGATCAATTATCTTCCTATTTTTGTGTAAATAAATTCACTAATGGAGAGAAGATCACTTTTTCTCTTTTGAAAGCATCATTTCCCATCAAAAATTGGTGGGAAGTGTACGAGAAGAGGTTCAATATGGATGGCATTACCCTTGAGGTGTAACCTACTTGGGATGATTTCATGGAAGTTATAAATGAAGAGTACTACCCCATTGGAGCATATGATGATCTATACATACATTAGCAACAACTTCACCAAGTTAAGGAATAGTTTGTTTAAGATTACACTAAGATTTTTCATTCTCTATCTACAAGATTGGGCATCTAGGAAAGTGAGAAAAATAAGGATCTCAAATGTCATGGTGGAATATAATGGTATATGTAGGGGAAATAGAACTCTTCAATTTGAAAACCCTTGGTGAGGTGTACATGTTCATAGTGAAGATTGAGTAGAAGCATGGAAGAAATAATGAAAAGAGTCAACTTTCAAAATGGAAAGTGACAAAGAAGGTCAGACATGAGGCCAAAATTGGAAGCAAAAGGAGTTTCAAGATAAGAAACCCAAGAAGGGGAAGACTAAGAAATGGTGTGATTACCACAAAATTATAACTCACTCTAAATAAGAATGTCGAGCCCAAGTCCTTATTTTTCGAGTCATAATCTTTGACATCTACTGCTCTACCTCATACATAACCTCCAACCAAAGAGGATGAAGAACAGATTGTAGATGTTGAGACTGATACCATCATTGCTTCATCATAGACTCGTAAGGAAAGGTCAGATGATAATGAAAGGTTTTTTCACTCTATCCTATACATGGAAGGCAAGCCTCTATATTTCATTCTTGACAATGGAAGTAAAAATAATTTAATCTTTACTAATGTTGTGAAAATTATAAATCTATCTAGGAATACTCACCAAAGTGATATAGTATTGGATGGTTGAGCCCAGGGAGAGACCTCCATGTCACCCACCAGTGTCTTCTTTCATATGCAATAAAACCTTTCCAAGATGAGGTCTTCTATGATGTGGCCAATTTGTATGATCGATATCATGTCTATGAATCAAGAACTAAAAGAATCACCCTCACTCTTATAATATGGTGTTATACGGTACTAGAGGTACCACCTGCCACATTTGTCTCACTGATTATTACCATGAAATCGATGATATTGGTGGAGAAGACATAGAAATTCATTCTCATGATGGTCAAGCCACAAAGATCCAAGAAGGTTCATGTTACAACTCTAACTACATAATCAACACAACAATAGAATCAGATGGGTCAAATCATGGGAGAATATGATGACTTATTCAAGTCACCCACAAGAGTTCTACTTCAATGTCAATTAAAACATTATATCGATTTGGTTATAGGAGTACCTTTACATAACAACCTTATGTATCATAGATCGGTTCTAGAGAATGATGAGATAAAAAGGTAGATTCAAGAATTCATCAAAAGTGGTCACATCAGGCCAATCTCTTTGCCATGTGGAAGCCCAATTGTCTTGGCACTAAAAAAGGATGAAACATGGGGGCTTTGCATTGACTATCAAGATCTAAATAAAATCACTATGAAGAATTACTATCCCCTCCCATGGATTGATGACCTATTAGAACAACTCCATGGTTCAAAGTTCTTCACCAAAATTAATCTCAAATTTTGCTATCACCAAATTCCTATCAATCCCATTGATGTCTAAAAGACTGCATTCAAATCCAAGGAGGGACTCTTTTAATGGTTAGTTAAGACTTTTAGCTTGACTAATGTACCTTCAAACTTCATGAGCATGATAGATGACATCCTATGACCATTCACCAACTCATTCATGGTTGTCTACCTAGATGACATACTCATCTATAGTAGAACATGGGAGGAACATTTGTAATTTGTCTGTAAGGTGATTCAAAATCATTGAAAGCACAAGTTATATGCAAATTTTGATAAATGCACATTTAGCTTGAAAATAATTTAGTAGTTGGGGTATGTTTTAGATGTGGAAGGGGTCCATGTCAACATAAATAAGATTTAGGTTATTTAAGAATGGTCTACACCAATGACCCTCATAGAACCTCACAGCTTTTTGGGTCTTGCAATTTTTTATTGTAGGTTTATTCTTGGATTTTCACATGTTGCATGACCACTAAACCAAGTGACTAAAGGAGGAACTAAATATATATTTCAGTGGGGAAAAATACAATAAAGAGTATTTAAGAATTTGAGTAATAGACTTTGTTCTTCTCCTATTCTTGTCTTGCCAGACTTGCATCAACCTTTCAAGTTGATGACAAATGCATCTAAATATGACATGGGAGTTGTCATTATGCAACATGGTCATCTTGTTGCATATCATAATGAAAATTTCAATGATATAGTCAAGAAATTCTTGACATATGACAAGGAACTCTATGCCATTGTGTAAGCCTACAAATAATGAAAACACTACATCTTGGGGAAAGAGATGGTATTCCACACTAGCCATAAACCATTGGAATTCATCTAGATGTAGAGAAAAATATGAAATTAGAGGCACCAAAATTGGGCCACATATATGCAGTAATTCCATCTTATATTTAAATACAAAAAGGAGAGCTCAAATACTATCACATGCTATATGAGCTACCCACCAATTACTACACTCACAATAGTTCTTGATCTGTGCAGACATGAGACTACCACTTGGGGTAATCTATATGAAATAGATCTTACCTTTGATAATACATATTAGGCACTTTAAGAAGGTAAACATGTCTCTAATTTATATTTTTAAGATAATTTTCTCTGTCATATGGGGCATGCCTATGTTCCAACTATAGAGCAACAAGACGTGATATCAAAAGAACATTTTAGTAGGATAATTGGGCACTTTGGTGTAGAGAAGACATTGGTAATTATTTAAAAGCACTTCTATTGGCCCCATATGCAGAAGGATGTAGGAAGGTACCCTAAATCTTGCATTTCATGTGTGATAGCCAAGCTAAAAAATAAGAGTAAGGGATTATACACACCAATACCAGAACCAACTAGGACTTGGGAATCTATCTCAATGGATTTTCTCTTAGGCTTACCCACATCAAAACATAGCAAGGACTATATTCTTTTTGTAGTTGATCATTTTTCAAAAATGGCTATCATTATTGCTTGTAAGAATAATATATCTATTGAGGAAACTACTCAACTATATTTTATTCATGTATGGCTCCATTTTAGTCTCCCTAAGTCCATTATTTTTGATAGAGATAGTAGGTACTTGAGTATCTTTTGGTCCACTTTATGGAAGATGATGGATAGCAAGATGATGGCTTCCACAACCTTACATCCAAAAACTAATGGTAAACTATAAGTGGTGAACTACATGATCATTGGCATGGTTAAAATATATCACTCCAAACATCCATGTACATGGGATGAAGGGCTTATTTTCATATAACATGGGCATAATCAGGGCCTGCATAGATCCACCAAGCATAGTCCATTCCATGTATGCTTTAGGTTACAGCCCATGACACTAATTAATGTAGTGATTCCACTCTCTAATATGGAATACACACCTCATGGGAGATCTGAGGTAGGAAAATCAATGAATTTCATTAAACAAATCCAACACATCCAATAGTAGGTTTATGACATCTTGGAGAAGATGAACCATAAATATAAGCAACGCCATGATAAATATAGGGTTACACACCATTTTTATATAGGTGACAAGGTTTAGTTTAGGATTCAAAAGGAATGACACACAGGCCCACATAAAAAAATTTGGCCTCTATAATATGGTCCCTACACCATCACCAAAAAAGTTGGAGATATTGCTTTTGAGTTGAACCTCCCAGCCTACCTTGGTTTTCATCTAATATGCAACGTGGAACTCCTCAAAACATATCATCCTCCTATGTTGGACACTTTAGTCATAGAAGAACAATTAGACATTGATGATCTTGATCGACATATTTTTTATCCATTGGAGGAAGATCAGATTATGGAAAACTAGATGAAGACAACAAGATGGTGCTCTATTCCATTTTACTAGGTGGTCAAAAGGGGAAAGCTTAGCCACCACGATGAGTGACTCATAGAGAATAAAATTAAGACACAACTACCACACTTGATGAGGAATATTGATGTAATGGGGACCATTTCTTCTCAAGGAGGGATGAATGATCTAGGCAATACTTTGAGTAACAATTCGGGTGACGGTTCTACCCCAATTGGTGGTAGAACTTCTGGGAGCGATAACTTTTTAACCATAGCTCCGTTTGACTCCCCATTAAAACCGTTGGAAAGATAATAACTAGGATAAAATGATGATATGTAATGATATATTCTTGGTGGTTTTTAACTCTCAAATCCCAATCAAAGTGCCCAAAATTTCAATTTTAATAGTGTTCTTTAATAACAGAAAGTTTCTAAGAATATTAATTTATCAAATTTTGTATTGTTGTAAATCATGGAAGTGAAACCAAATCATCTCCCTCAATATTAGTGATGTTCAACATTCTCCTCCTACCTTAAAGATATTTATAAATAAATATGTATCCCAAGAAGGGGATCAGACATCTCTTCTCAGAGATAAGCATATGTTTGTATTTGCAATCTTGTGAGAAATAAACCATCTCTTCTCAAATAAAGCATTATTATGATATTTCTATCATTTATATTTTATTGAAATATATTTCAACCAAAACCCCTATGTTTTGGATCTCTAGTCCTAGATAACTAGTTTCAGCCTCGGTCTCAACCATCTCAATCCAGTTTTAAGGTAAGTTGCATTTTTCCTACTTCATTACTATTTTTAGAAAGCTATAAAAGGCAAATAAATTTTACAAATTATTATTGTAATTATTATAGTCTTATTTACTGAATTGTTATTCTAGACCCTTAACTAAATTAGGAGTAAAACATAAATATTCCCAAAATGGTTAAGTCATTTGGTAAACCCTAGTTACTTCATTTGCACATAAAAGCCTTAAAAATGCTAGGGAAAAATCCTTCCTAATTTTTCCATTTTTTTTTTTTCAAGATATTTAAATCAATTTTTTCCATTTAATTTTTTAAATTTATCTTATTAATTTTAAAAATAATTTCTTTCAAACCCTAGTTGCCTATACTAGGTCCTAGTATTTTTCAATATTTTTTTGATCTTTCCTACATATTTAAATAAAAAAATCACATTTAATTTTTAAATTTTCCTTAGTAATTTTAAAAATATTTTCATTCAAACCCTAGTTTCACTATACTATGTTCCTATTGATTTTGATGTATCACCTTACAGATAAATCAAAAATTGACATTTAATATTTAAATTTACCACAGTAATTTTAAAAATATTTTTATTTCAAACCCTAGTTGAACTTACTAGGTCCCCTTGATTTTTATGTATCATCTTACATATTTTTTGAGCCTTGTATCCTTTTTATGCATATTCTAATTCATTGTTTAGATTACATTTATTTAATATTTTCATTTATTATTCAAGTTATTTTCTTTATGTCATCTAAGCTCCTTACATCTCTTCCTTTGAGATAAAATATACGACTTAGTGTCAACCCTCCTGAATTTACCCAAATTCCTTCAACCCAACCATTTACCAAGGATAAACAACTAGCTCAACTTCCTTATATAGATTCCACACATCCAGATTACACCAATTTTCATGAGGATAATTTCAATAATGAGCAGTATGAGAATAAAAATGACGATACAAACATTGATGTTCATGACCACCACATTGGGTTCTTTATCCACTTCCACCTATTGTTGATAATGATGTTGCCATAAAAAAATACTTGATTTTACAATTTTTTTGAAAAAGACTCAGGGAAAAATCTTGAGATCAGACTCTTATCTTATAATCTATCATGGTAATTAAAAAGGATAATCATGTTACGTCTTCCATTCATTCAGAGCATCTAGTTACACATGACACTATGAAGGCAACTATGTCTCACCAACATCCTATAGCAATACAACCTTCCTATTAGGCACCACTAGTTATAGCTAGTACATATTTGTCTTCTGATATGGTTTCCCTATTGCAAGACATAAAATCTCTTCAATACAAGGTGATAAATCTTAATCAAGGTGCCTCTCGACCTACACAGGCCTTAGATTATTTTACTCTACTTCGTACACCATTGGCACATCATATTTAGTCTACACCCTTACCAGTAGATTTTGTTTAACCTAAGCTCACTCTATATGATGGCAAGGGTGATCCAAAAACACGTTTGAGATATTTTCACATAATATGCTTAGATTATGTGCCAATGACTGGTTATTAACCAAGATATTTCCATGGAATTTAAATGATTATGCCTTAAAATTGTTCTATAGTCTACCAAATCAGTCAATCAATGCATTCAATAATTTAGCTAACATCTTCATATCTCATTTAATCATTAACATAAGTGATAAGGATTTTCATGCCCAAGTTGCACAACAAAAGCAAAGGTCAATTGAACATCGCACAGATTATGTTATTTGATATAAAAATATCTTAGCTAAAATGACTAGGCCTGATCTAGAGTTCATTTCAGAAAAAAAATTTCAAATCATAATGAAACCAATTTCAAAGCGGAGAGATCATCAAGAGCTTTCTGACGCTTTTCACGGTTTACAAAATGGACACCGTATGCAAAAGTTATAGACCACTAAAGTTTTGGTTCGACAGGGAAAAATTTGGTGTCATAAGATGACGTGGTGCAATGAGGGGATGCCAAGTGGACCAATAAGGTGGAAACACATGGCAGTCAATGAGAGTCCAAAGATTTGGGGTTTGGTTTATTTTTGTCTTTGAGGGATAATTCATTGTATTCAAATTATAATGATTTTACATTTTGTAATAAGACCTGCCACAACATACCCTATCACGCAATGTCATGCCTTAGCTACCACATCACCACAAAGTCCATGCATGACCAAGTCCAAATGTGGCCTAAGATAGCACCTAATTCTCCAAAAAATGGGGGGTGTTGGTAGTATTAAAGGAGCTGCCATCCTTTTTAAATGCCTAGAGAAGCGTTCCACTTCTCAATGTGGGACAAATGCTTAAGCACGCCCTATAAGGAAGGGATAAGTCTTGAACCTCAGACCTCCCATGTAAAATTGATAAGATTTGACCGCTTATTCCATGGACTTCTAAGTGACTTAATAGGAGTGAACTTGTATTTAAAGGGAAGCTTCCAGATGACTATGTATTGGAGAATATAGACCCGCTTACAGTATTTGGTCATTTTGGAGCCCTTAGAGGCTGAACCAGAGCTTGGAGTAAACTAAAAAGTTGTTTATAATTCTAATAAACTCTATGAAGTATTTTCATTTGACCATTTTTGAGAATTTATGGTGTAATTTTGAGCTATAGAAGTTGCCAATTTTGATTTGGAGAAGCCTCTATATGTGATTCAAGAAGGTGAAGGACATGCTAAGTCAACCAAGGTATTTCAAAGGTCTGAAACACTATTTTTTTAGAGAGATATGATATTTTTTGTTTTTAAGTATTATTTTATCTTGCAAATTTTAGCAACATTAATGGATTGGTTCGATACGAACCTAGGGACGTAAGAATTCTGAACCCCGTAAATAATTTCTATGTTTTGATCTTTGGATTCATTTTTGCATTTCAGTATCAGTTATTATTTAAATTATAAATTCAAATTTTTAATTAGAATTCAAAATTTAATGAATTGATCATTTACAGGAAATTAGATAAAATCAAGAATTTAAAAAATATGACAGTTTCAAAGGATAAATCATGTGAACTTTCATTTCACCTATATTTCAATTGTGAAACATGATTCTTGGATCATATTTTCATCAATTTTTAATCATTTCAACATCTTATAAGTTGAGAAATTCAAAATTCATACTTTTAAAATTTCACTTAGAGTTTATCCGTGGAGTTTATGGAAAAAGCCCCATGTCTGATCAAGAATTATAGGATCTCTTCAAACAAAGTCTTCTGTCAGCTTTACATGAGTCAATAATGTTCAAAATATTCTTTTCCTTCACTAAGTTATGTCATACACTAAAGGAAAAAGAAGTCAAACTAATTTCAATAGGAAAACTCAAGTACACAAGCATATCAAGAACAATAATAACATTAAAAGTAAAGTCCCATATAAATTAAAGGTCAATGATAGAGAAAGTCAAAATCAACCAGCAGTTAATGTGACTTCAGAGCCCCCTCAACAAGTGGTTTTATTAACACCTCCTTGATGAACTTTTACCAATCTACCAGTATTTCTACCTAGAGTCTTATAATAGTTATTAGAATTTAATATCATATATCTCCATCTTATTCAGGAAGTCGATCCAAAAAAGCCTCTTGCATGGGGATATGATCATAATGCATTTTGTGATTTTCATAGGGCACTAGGCCACACAACAAATAAATGCATTGGTTTGAAAAATAAGATATAGGACTTGATAGATGGCAATGCTATTGATCTTGCCACTCCATTTGAGCCTCCCTAGGCAAACTAAAAATATGGAAAAGCTTTGAAAATCCTCTCAGATCCTCTCCCACAACATTCTAAACAAGAGATAGGGGATATATTAGGGGTTCACTATAAATATCATGCACATCCTCCAATATTTACATATCATGCACCTTCAGTTGAGTCACATCCTTTGAGAAACATGATTGGTGTGTATAATTCTAGAGTTCCAACTAGACCTTCCATCTTCTCAGAGTAGGAGATAGTTGACATTGATTCATATTACCATGCACTCTTTATTAGATTCTACATTAATCATCATCCCATTCATAGTGTTCTCATAGATAATGAATCTAGTGTGAACATGTGCAGTATGACATTAGCATAGAATTTGTGATATTCAGAGAAAGATATTACCCTAATGAACACAATTATCAATAGATTTAGTGGACACATATAGAGTTCATTAGTTGTGATTATACTTATTTTATAGGTTGGTCCAACACATATGGCCACACTATTTACTATTTTTTCTAGTGTAGGATTTTTTGATATGTTACTTTGTCGACCATGGATTCAAAAAAATTATGAAGTACCTTCTACAATTCACATATATGTGGCATTCATTAATAATAATCAAGTTGTTATAGTTGCTGGAGTTCTATATGAGTTACCACTCCTCATTTTAGATCCATCTACTACTTTATAGTCACCATTTTCAACTCCACCAATTTTATCTTTTATACTAGTTACATCTATTCATCTAGATCAAATTTAGCTATAATTGAGGCCTTCCTCACTAGTACGGAGATTTTCTACACTTCTATGGAAGCCTTTTCTAGAGCAACCATAGTTGTAGGACTCTAGATAGTTTCTAGATATAATGTTCACACCCAGGGTAGTATCATTAAGATTTCATGCCTCTACACATAGAACAAATTTTCAAAGAGATTCTCCTATGAATAGATGGTTCCCTAAGAGCTCCATATCTACATCCACTTCTCAAAGTTATAGGGGGACCACATTATCATTTCTACTATAGAGATTTTAGAGAATTTATAAGATACATACATTTTAGAGCCATAGTCTCAGACCTTCTATCATGCTTCATGATCATGAATGATCCCTCTCCTTTATATAAGATACCATGATAAGGATTCTAGCATGAGAATAATTGGTTAGTATCATTTTTTCCCAGTCTTTCTTGTATATATTTTCTCAATTTCTTGTACATAGTATTTTTATGATTTATTGTACATAACTTATAACTTAAAATCCAAAAATAAAAAATAAATTTTTTAAAATAACTCAAAAATACCAAAAATATTTCAATTATATGCATTATCCGTGCTTTACTTTTCTACTACCATGTAAGACTTACATTTATTATTCTATGTTATTGTTTGTTGATTTATCTACATTACTATGCTTCAATTGATATTCTTTGAGTGTGTACAGTGACATCTAGATCCTTTATTGATTCACTCTACCCATTGAGGGGGCATCCTACTTCTACATTAAAGACATACATCAATATATCTACCCCCCCCAAGGCCATCTTCTACATGACTACACCATTCAGGTTATGTCATTCCTACACCACATACTCTAGTCATCATGATGATGTATATTACTTAATATCTTACACATATTACTCTATTGACACTCACTAGTATATAGCACTTGTGTATTTCTTAGCATCTACCTAGTCTTGTACTACATGCTTTCCATACTTTCACTTTTTGCTTTGATTAGTTAGATGTGATTATATTTCTAGGATATTACATAATTTTCATCCTTACATTGTGTAGCTATATGTGAATGTATTTCTCAATTCATGTTTTGTATCTTATATGTGCCTTAAGACATTTTCCAATGTCCTTTGCTTGTACTCTTTTATGTGATTCTAGCCCTCATGCCAACCTTGGATATTTTTCAATTATATGTGTATGTGGCATTTAAACATGCGTTTTATGCCTAATTTTTAATTTGAGTGACATGTGCCCATGTCCCTTTTTTTCTTGATCCTTTGGCCACTATTTTATGCTTATTTATTCTCACCTTGCATGTTTGTTGCTTGTTTTCTTCTAATTGTTTGCAATGCCATGATCCACATCATGTATTGTATTACTTTCTTAGCTGCCACAATGGACATCATGTTCCATCCTTCCTTGACAACTAACAAATAACAAATAACAAATAACATATAACAACCAATAACTAATATTTCCAATTTTAATTTAGTATATTGCACATGCTATTGCATTATTATATCTATCTAGGCATTCCTCTATTGATATAATAATCTCTAATACAATCTACGCTATAGCTCAAGCCATCATTTCATTTATCATTGGTATATCATGTATTTCACATAATAACACACTTGTAGGGCTCTCTCTTCTGAGGATAGTCACTGTAGGGTCTTCATTCCTACCCTCAAAAGAGGGGGAAATAAACATAGTTTTTATCATAGATATTAGAGATCCTACCAGTTAAAAAATTAGTTTTTAGAACATGTAGGATAGCAATCAGAGGTCAAACTAGGTAGAATAGATGAGAAAATTAGTGATGATTTTAGAATAGTGATCAAATTCAATAAATGATAATATTGCTAGACATTAAAAAAATTGCTAGACATTAGGGTGTCTTATTTTTAGAAGTCTTATCAAAATAATAAAAACACTATATTTTCTAGAAATAGGCAAAATGGTAAGCTCAGCTACAATTTTATCAGATACAGATCAGTTTAAATTCAACAATTTTAGTATAGTTTTTCTCAAAGAATCTAGATATATGGGTCATCATGCACGGAATGATGGTTATCACTTATATATTTAGTTTGGGTAGTTGGTATAGCTTTCAAATCAAAATACATGTTATAGACACTAGTGATTCAAGGCAATGTGTGCGGCACATTTTGCTTATTTTCTTTCCATGTTTAGTATATTACCTAGGCATTATTAGTAATTGCATGAATTATTACATTTGTAGGTGGTTAACACCATTTTAGAGTGGACTTCATATAGGCCTAACCTCCACATTCCCATGTGGCTTCCACACAAGTCTATTTCCTAATTTTAGAGTGGCTTTTATACAAGCCTAATCTCTTCCTTTTAGAGTGGCCAAGATTGGCCTAGTTTCTAATACATATTCAGCTATCCACACCACATTATTATATTTTATAGAATTTATGGGCTTTAGAAGCCATCTCATATGACCCACATTCATATCAATATCAATTCATAGATTCACTTAGTAGGCAATGATGGAGCCAAATGACTAGCTAGCCTTTGTTATCTTGAGCCACCTACTCAGAGGGATTGGACACCGATTCCAAATAGTGATTAACACAGGCACGATCACATATCTTCACTTAGTGGAAGATGATGGAGCCAAGGGGCCAGCCTTTGCATTCTAAAGCCACTCTCATAGAATTGAGAACTCAGCACTATTCATGATATTACTTTTGGTAAACACATACCCAACATTATCCATCATCACTTGACATCACTCAATGGCATAACAAGTTTTGTATTGCTTTTCATATTCAGTTAGGTGTGTTCATTCCTTTCTCTTCATCTCCCTTACCCAGATTTTATACATTCTTATTTTATATATAGCATATCTTCTCAGAAATGATATAATCTTTGTTTTTTATTTCAAATTTACAGTTCACAATGTGCTCTCTCTATGCACACTTATCATCACATATCTTCACAGGATTCAACCTTATAGGTATGTTTAGGTACACTTTCTACTTTCCTTTATCATAGTATTTCACTCTGCTACATCACTAAAATAAGGAGGGGGCAATACAGTCATATAAAATATCCAAATTGGTAGCTTGAGTATGGCTTGTGATACCCAATCCATAGGAACTTATTGCATGCTCTTATAACCCTTCCAAATACCCTTGCACTTATAAATAGTCATCATAAACTTCTAAGACCTGATTCCAACTCATCCAGGTTACATTTCCTAGGCCAATTCTATCCCCTTAAGGTTCAAGCGTATAAGACATGAGTGATAAACCTGCACTATAGTGTCAAACCCTACGGTGTCCCATTTTTGGTGTTCTTATCTAATCACATTTCAATCCTAAATAACCATTTCCATCTAATTTGTATTCTTCATTATGTCAACCTAGCATGAATACATTTAACCCATAACCAATATATCCCTATAAAAGTCCATTCAAACTTCATTTAGAACAGAGGTGACAAATCTTACAAAGCAAGCAAGAATACAAACAAACTACTAGGTCAAATTTCCCTATTCACTACATACAGTCACCCAACACATATACAAACATATTCAAACCCTTACACAAATCTCTAATCACCTCAAACACTCTCAATTTGACATTTTTTCATCGTCACTACACTGTTAGAGAAAGTACATTATGTGGGAGAACAACATATGGCTTGATCCCTCTTTAGAGTATTGGTATGTATGTAGTGTGTCCACATAAGGGGTGTGGATACACATTTCATCTCACACATATTAACCCCCCTTTTTTTTCAATTTTTATGAATCTTAATGAAGATCCAAGGTTTAAATATTAAACTATCTTTACAAGGACCTTCATCAACATTCAAGACTCAAAATTTCAAATGTAGGCTCATGCAGGGATAATGAACAAAACCCAAAAGACATAGATCTTAATGAAAAATTTGGAGAATAGTGGTAGGCATTGACTATAGAACTAGACTTTGAAGTGTCTTTTTTTTTGGCACTATTTTTCTTTTCATCAAATGACAGCTAGATCTAGGTTTATGACACTCTCCCAATCTTGCACAATTAGTTTCAGCCATCTCAATCTACTTTTAAGATAAGTTACATTTCTAATCCTTCATTACTATTTTAAGAAAGCAACAAAATACAAATAAATTATATAAATCATTAATATAATTATTCCAATGTTATTAAATAATTTATTGGTCTAGACCCTTAATAAAATTAGGAAATAAACAACAATGTTCCCAAAACTATTAAATTAGTAACAATACCTGTGGGGTATCTTGCTCACATGGAGAGATTATGTAATTCAACCTCCATGATGATTATCATCACAATATAAAATAAATATGACAAAGGAACAACAAAACTTATTCAATCTACCTAGGAGGTATTATCACAAAAAATGAAAAAATGCTCTAGGTCACATACAAGCTACTGAAGATAGATGGGAAAGTCACTGCAACTTTCGTTCTAAATAATTTTCAAAAACATGGACTGAATGGAAAATTTGAATTCTAGGATTTGAAGCATAAACTAAAAAAACATGGTAAGTATGCAATATTTTATGCATATGCATGGAAAATACCACTTATAGTATTCAAAGGGTGTATTATTTGAATAGTTGGATAGGATAGGATAAGATAGATAATTATAAAAAAAGTGGTGGTGTACTAGTGGTTTTTAAACAACAGGGCACCTTACAACATTCATGATAATATTCCTTCATAAAAATATAGAAAAAATCATAATCAAGCTGATGTTACAATCAAGAGGATCCTGGAAAGACATGGAACACACACTAAAATGAAACTTTCATACACTTTTCCCTATCAAATCCATAAACCTAGGGTGCCCTAACAAGTTATTCAACAATGTATACTAAAATAGTGCAAAAAGGGATTATAATCTAGATCTATGCTCAAAATGATAACCAATACTGAAAACAAACCCAAATGTCCAATCACCATAACTTGTAAAACACATTGATTCACTTCATCAAAAAGAAATAATAAAGAATCACAAACATTTTCATTAACTTGAAAAGAGATATTACATCCTTCAATTTTTCAAAATGCTACCATGGGCACAAGCATGGTGATATTTCTCCATTTTGAACATGGAAGACATAACATGCTCTCAAAGCTTCTAATATCTATACATTTATAAGCACCTTATTGAATGAGACAAGATCAACACACAGTAGTCGATCTCAAAAAATGTGTGGAACCTAGATTTAGAGAAAATGAACAAAACCATTAATGACCCCCACTAAATAAATGACAAAACCTCCTATTTATACATTTTACACCATTTTCAAATTTGGGACTATGGGTTGCAATTTGAAATATTATAAAATAGCCCTCCATATTCTACCAAGATGCTCCTAGCTACAAAATATTCCTTGCCACACCTAAAATCTTAATCTATTTTCATGAAAAATCATTACTCTAATCGCCTCTATAATTAATGATGATTATTTTCAATAAACCTTTTGATTTCATGACTAGAGATGCATTTTTATATGATCTGAAAGTTGAAATTTTATGGTGGAGGCTGAACAAACTTTATCCTCATGTGTAACTTTCTAGAGATGCATAGCTGAAACCTCCTAGATAGTTACCTTTCCTCTTATGCATGCCATATAATAATGTACTCTTGAATTTATGGCAAGGGAATCCTCTAGTTGTGGTAGAAGTAAAAAATGATTTGTGACGATTTGGAAAATATGATTTAGAATGGCCCACAAACCTAAACTTTGAAATCCTATCCATCCATGAAGGAACTTTCAATTTTAGCTTTAAAACCAAATATTAACATATATTAACACATGGAATGCCACATCAGATCCAACTATGAATTCATGGAGTTTAGAAGTGACTAAGCAACTTAATTATATCTAACCTAGACACATGTTGCTTTCACATGTAGTCTTGAAGATAGATCAAATATTCAGCATCAATCTTTTAAGAAATCTCTAGGCCTTGACTTCATCACGGGCTATTGATCTTGATTTGGGCCTCTTAGATCCTTCCACTTTATAGCTCCATGGGTTCTTTGTGTACCTTGCAAATAATATCAATTGCTTGAATGCTATCATGCCACATGGTAACCCCTCATTAAATCTCTTTCCCTATTGAACTAACAACTCTTCACTTACACTGTTGGATCTCTAAAAGATGCTTGACCTTTAATCATGAGTTATGGGCTTGACACTTATTTATTTTGTATTTGTCTTGAGTCCTTTTAAAATGTACACTTTTATGTCATACTATTGATCTCATTTACATGGATTAAATTCACTCCATTGATCTCTATCTATAAGGATCAATCCTTTTCTCTACATACTATTAGATCTTTGATAAGGTTCCCATGATGGTGACACTTATCATCTTCTCTCTCATCTTGGGGATTTGTTGAAGTATTGAACTATTATGCACCATCGATCAAAGTCTATACACTTTACCTCATACCATTGATTGATGGTAACATACTCGAGCTTTAAATAGTACCATGTGAGACTGACACTTATCACTTCCATGTTTGTCCTAATCCCTTTTGAATTTTTATCTTTGATCATGTACCATTTGATTGTGATCTACTAGGTTAGATCTGATTAGATCCAAGTTAACAGAAAAAAATTAAGTCAAAGTTTAAGGAATAAATATCATAGTGTAAATTCTTATCCTAAGTTTTTTTTGCACTAAAATATGATAGAAGATTTCTAATAGGACTTTCAGCTAAGTTTATAACAAAGGGACTGAGTGTTAGTTAGACCATGTTAATGGATAAAAGGGACCAAGGGCCATGGGATATAAAAGGGAAAAAATATAAATTTTAGACTAAGGTTTGGTCATGTCAATAAACATGACTAAAGCTTGGTACAAAAATTAAACTAAGTCCATAGCATATTCATTGTATTCCTACATAAATTTTTTCTACCAAATTTGAATGTAAATCAAAGAACCTAAGTTAGGTCAATTGGAACAAGATCATGTCAATAAACATGACTAAAGCTTGGTACAAAAATTAGACTAAGTCCATAGCATATTCATTGTATTCCTACATAAATTTTTTCTACCAAATTTGAATGTAAATCAAAGGACCTAAGCTAGGTCAATTGGAACAAGATTTTTAAGATGCTCTAGCATGAAATCAACTTGGATTTTGATAGACCAAACACTACTGAAGACTAAATTAACATAAAATCTTATAACCCAAACATTGTCCATTCAAAATGGACTCCATTAGACATGTGACCTATATTTTGAAATTATTAAAATATTTAATTATTTAGGTGAATTTGGATCATGAACACTATCTTAGAAAATACTCTTTGAATTAGGAAAGAAACTAATCTAAATCCCTAAACTAACTCCAAAAATAACCTACCTCTCGGATCAAAAGGAAAGTTATTTCATCTACTACTTGACACTTGACCTCAAATGAACACTTAAAATGCAAGTGGGATAATCAAATTAGGCATTTATACTAAAATAAAACTATATCTCTCCCATGGATGTACACCCCCTGTGTGTGTGCAAATATTATTAGAATGTAAGACTAGGTACCAATACATCGGGTCACAGATTCAACACTTAGTCAATTTATATCAATAGAGACCAATGAGGGATGGATAAAACAAGGTAAAGTGGCAAAAATATATCAAGATGACATAAATATGAATGCCTACAAAAAATACAAGAGGAAATTGTACAAGTAAGGCCTAAATAAAAGGTGAGATAAAGCAATAAAACAAAAAGACAATACACTATACAAGTATGTACATAGTTGTGGAATTAATCAAGGAAGTGTTTCAAATGTCTATTATTGATGGGTAGCTCTAGTATTTCACCATCTATGTCTCTAAGTAAAAAAGTGTGTTTCCCAATATGGTATTCATTGGAAGAGGGACCCTCTACAAGGCATCAAATTTTCCATGCTTGCCTTTTTCTTCATGCCTAGTATCCTAATGTATAACCAAATCACCTACTTGAAATGTTCTTGGAGTGACCTTCCTGTCAAATATCTTCTTCATATTTTCCTTGAAGTTGAGGTTTATTTCATGAGTTTTTCTTTGAATTTCATCTAGATCAACAATCTAGTTTATCTTGCTTTCATAGTGGTTGATTTTCTCATCATCTTCTAGTTTCTTCATGAGCTAATAGGTTAAAAAATTTAAATTCATAGGCAAAACTTCTTGAACTAGGTAGACAATCTCAAAAGGGATTTTCCATATATCTCTCTGGTATGATCCTATCAACCCAAAAATTAATCTTAATCTATTTACCCCACTTGTTATTTTCTTCCAATGTTATTCTAATGATTTTGAGTAACTTCTTATTACTATATTATATTTGTACATTTCCTTGAGGTTTGTAATTAGAAACATAGGTGAATTTAATCCTATACTCTTTTCAAAATTATACTAAAGGTTTAGATTTTAAACTCATGGAATTATCAACAATAACTTTGACAAACACAACAAATCTATAAATAATCTAATTTATCAAAAAATCCATAACCACTTGGTGTGTATCCTTCTTTGTAGTAAACCTCTTCAACCCATTTTTTGAAGTAGTCAGTTGTAACTAGTATCCATCTATGTCCATCACTTTATGAATCAATAACTTCTCCAATGAAATCCATTCCCCATTATCTAAATGGGCCTTAAATTATCATAGGCTATAAAGGAAAAAACCCAAAGTAGTATTTACTTTAATAACTTGTAAATTGGTCTCAACTATGAGCTTAGATAGACCCATCCCTTGCACTAACTTTAGTCTAAGTTAAAATTTCCTTCACCATAGTATGTGAAACATAAGAAATAATCTCTGATCTCATAATATAAGATTTGAATGCTTTAACAACATTCAAAAGAGCAGAGGCCTATTTTTCCATGATAATGTAATTCAGTTCAACACCTTGCATAGATTTGATAAAGAAAGATATAGGCTACTCATGTCCTTCATTATTAATTTTGTAAAAGGTCAAAAATAATGGTATTGTATGATGTAAAAGAGAATATATGAAATGGCTTAGTGTAATCAGATCTGGAAAAAACATGAATAGACTTTAAAGCTCCCTTGATGTCATTAAATGCTTGCACAGTGTTTTCTTCCATCTTGATGGCTTGGTCCTTCTTCAACATAGAAGTGATAGGCAAAGTAACATGTACAAAATTAGACACAAACATCCTTAACAAATTAATTTGTCTAAAATATGCATGAATTCACTTCTTAGTCTATGGGATAGGCACTTTTGGCTTCTACTGTCTCAGGGTCAATTATGACACCATCCTTGGATACTATATGTCCCAAAATTTTTGCCTTTTATACTCTAAAGTAATATTTCTTTAGATTGAGCGAAATTCCCAACTCCCTACATCTAATCAACACTTTCTTTAGATGCTCCAAAGATTCTTATCTTGTCTTAGAGTACATAGTAATATCATCCTCATACACAACTATGAACTTTTCAATCATCCCTACAAAATAAACATCTATAGCTCACTAAAATATTACACCAACATTCATTAACCTAAAAGGCATCCTTATATATACATACATGCCCCAAGGTGTTGTAAATGTGGTCTTGGATCTCTCAGATTCCTTCACCATAACCTGGTTATATCCCAAGAAGCCATATAAATTTGGCATCTCTAATTTTATAACACTTTGCAACAAGTTATCCATATTGAGCAGGGGATAATTTTATTTTAGGGAAACTTTATTCAAATTTTAGAAATCTACACACAAATGATGTCACCATTTTTCTTTCTCACAGGGACTAAATTTGTAACCCATGATGAACATCTGATGTATTAAATAATACCACCATCCCTTAGCTTCTTTAACCAATTCCATAGTTTAGTGGCCAAGATGGGGTTAATAGGTCTTTGTTTCTACCTAAAAGGCTTCCTATCATGCTCCAATGGGATAAATTGTTGGATCATGTCTTCCATATATGCTTTCAACTCATAATAAGACCATGCTAAATAGACATGGTACCTTTTTAGTAGCTACATGCAATCTTGCTTCTTAGATAAACTTAGGTGAGTATCTAACCAAACCTTCCTTGGATTATCATGAGAACCTAAATTACATTCAGTTACATCCTATGAAATAAATCATTTTCAAGTCTTGATTCTATCCACTCCATGAAAATATGCTTGTAAAATTATGAATCCTATAAGAAGTGTGTTTTTATTCAACTAGATAATGTCCTTCCTAAACAAGGTTCCTTTTCCATCACAGACTTGAACCATAGATTCCAAGTCTATGAGCTGATCATGGAATTTAGGTTCACAATTTAGAAACCTCTTAATTTTTTCATCATCATCAAACACCTGCTAGTGATGAACATTATCTAGAACTAAAGGTGTAACAAGAACCTTCACTTGATACTAACAATGAGGTATTGTATTTGAAATGTCAAATTGAGCACATAACCCTACAAGTCTATCAGCTTCTTCATTGAAATTTCTATGATAAAAAATATTAAATTCATCAAAGAATTCAAGCAAATCCTAAACAACATTATGATATTGTTTCAAACTTTTTGTTTTTGGTGGCGTAAATATTACATAATTGCTTTACCACTAGCTTGAAATCACCCTTTGCAATCAAGCTTTTAATTCCATGTTCATGGGTAGTCCATAAACCAAACAAGAGTGATTCATTCTCAGTAGTATTATTTGTGCACTCAAAGGAAAGCTAAAAACAAAAATTGAAAAGCTTACCATTGGGTACATAGAATACAACCCCTACTCAATTTCTAAGATTAGAACAAGCCCCATCAAAATACACCTTATAAACTACACCTTCATTATAAGTTTCAACATCAAGAGCAATAGACTATTTATTAGTGTCAACATTCCCAATGAAGCTCCTAAGACCATTATTTATGTACAATTCTTCATTTTGAACATGTTTTGGATCTTCAATTACATGTAGCATTTTTGGCTCTCTGTAAATTTTGACCATCTTACCTTCCAATGGACCAGTGGCATAGGAAAATTCCATTTGTACACTTTCACCCATACTATCAACCCATTTACACAACAACATCCCCCACTTAGTTGAGTAGTCCATAACTACCATATCCATATTTAAATACTTACCTAGATGTACTGCCAACTTCACTACCAACCCCTTCACTTTTACAACAACTAGAACTTCTCATGAGTCAATGGCATAACACTTAACAAAGCTTGATGTAATCTTAACTCTAAGCTCATTTATGACACATAAGGGAATTATGGTATAAAAATAACTAGAATCAAACATTAAACTATGGACAATAATACCATTGATCAATAGGGTTGTATAAAAGATATCCTATTCAGTTGACTCTCTACTAAAGCAGTCCTGAAATAGACACCAAAGAAGGTTCAACAACCTATTAAGATTCTTCATCACTTTCCTATGTTTTTTGAGGTAAATCAATTTCATATAAAACTAAATTCTCACCAAATTCCAAGTATTCAAATGCTCTCTTTCTATTCTCAAGTATTCTTAATAATTAAACAAATGGCACAATAATTTTCAATTGGCTCAACATTTGGGCCATATCACACATACTATACTAAGGAAAAGGAGTATTTGGTGTAAGGGTAAACACAACTTCATCTAGAATATAATAACTTAAGATTTGAAGTGGAGTAGGCTAGGGTGGATTTACATACTTAGTAATAGCCTTCAAAGTTAGATTTTATTTAACATCATTCACACCCTTAGGAATACTAGATGGCTAAGCTACCTTATTCTTATCAAGAGCACCTCTAGGCTTAGAAACATGGGAAATGGGTACTGGTTTGGAATTATTAGGAACTTCTATAATTTTCTTAGATTCCTTTCTTTCATCCTCTACCCTTGGATTTTTAGGGGTAGTATCTTGAGGAGTAGGAACTAGTTACCTACTTCTCAAGTAGTATTCCTTCTCTTGGGCAATTACTAAATTAATTAGCAACTACCTATCCTCAACTGATGGAATTCCCCCATATTATTTTTAATCATAATTGATCTTAAAAATTCAAAATCATGAATAGGTAATTCATATTCCTATGCCATATAAATATCATAAGTAAATTCACATGCTGGGACACATACCTTTTGTATCACACTAAAAACCTAATCAACAGTAACAACACTCATCAATTATGTGGAGGCATATATCTTGCTTTAGGGACTTTGACAATTAAACATCATAATTTCATCACCATTTGATGTAGACTTAGCTTCATCTACATCTTCATCAATCAGTTTAGTAGTATCACATGGAGGATCTGGAAGGAAGTAATTGTCACATCGATCAACATCAATGTCACAACCTACCACATTCATTTTGGCATTTAATAGATTAGTCACTTATTTGAAATCACCTCTATTATAATGTCTATCTCTTATTTCATGACATCCAGGCCTCTTCCCTTTATCATTATCTCAATTATTGAATGTAGGCCCATTTTGTACTTGATTCATATTTAGGTCCATCTTTTGACTAAAAAACACATGAGGGATCCCCTTCTCAACCTTGGCAAGCTTGTATGACATCCCATTGATAGTGAAGGCTAGAGTCTTAAACATCTCCTTAAGATTGGCATTCTTAGTTGACTATATTTTTTTAGGATTGACCAACTTCACATCAACCCACTTGTTCATGATATTTCCCATAGCCTTTATGTTGTTCTCAATTTGAATGTCCATATTGAAAGCTAACCATAGGTTCATGGGAGCCTTATCCTACAAGTAAAATGAAACCTTCCTACAAAATGAATCATAATATTTTATCAAACATGATATATCACTAGGTCTTATGTTCTTAGGTAGTTGCATTATAGCTTTGTTGAACCATGTGTTGAATTAATGTATGCACTCATTGGGGTTGTTATTGATGTTTTCAAACATAGCCAAAAAGAGACTTGGATCAACTCTATCACCATAATGAATTCTAAAAACATTCTTCATTTCTTCCCATGAATTAATACATCAATGGGGAAGAAAATTGAACCATTCATGAGCATCTTCCTCTAGCATGTGCAGAAAAAACTTAATTCACAAATCCTCATGCTCAAACTCATAATCTTTAATAATATTGTGAAAATCTCTCAAGTAATGATCACCACTAATTGTCTTGTTCTCTTTAAACAATGGAATATATTTATTTTCTTTATTTGGGATTTCATTAGGAACCTCCCAAGTCATAAAAATTTATAGGCCTAAATTTGGGAACATGGTATGTAGGATGTTCATTCTCGTTTGGGTCCCTATGCCTCATGATTGGTTCAATTGGAGGTTTAAACATATAATGTATGACATTCTTTCTCATTTGGGTTCATATGCCTCATTATTGGTTCAATTGGATGTTTAAAAATAATTAGCAAACGGATGTCAGGGGGTGAAATAGGGGGACTTACAGGATCAAACTTTGGATGGGATTCAGTTAGTTGAAATGGAGTTGGATAATAGATATGACGATAAGTTCTAGAATGAATAAAAGATCTATGAAAGTCCTCAACAATAGTAAATTAAACAAAAAAATAAAGATTATTATAATCTTATTAGTCAGTACACTATTAAGTAGCTCAATTTTTCCCTTCAATAGATCTATAAACTTGTATCCCTCTTCTTTGATGAATACTGAGGGGTGAGACAAGTTTTTAGATGGGTCACCTTTGAAGGATGATCTCAATATTTCTATATTTTAATGAAATAAAACACTCAAAGACAAAAATTAAGATATTCAAAAGAGGCACCAATCTTCCCTCAAAACATATAATTAATTTGGAGTCACCACTAGAATCATAATTCTATAATATAATAGTTAACACATTGATTATGATACATATTGAAAAAATACTTGCTGAATTTAAAGATGAGATTAAAGGTAAAGACACTAAATTTTTTAAAGTTATGTCCAAAAGGGGTGAAATCAGCATCTAACATGTAATTTTAATAGCTCTTTGCAATAAACATAGTAGAATTCAAATTATCAAATATTTTAATTTCTAGCATGTCCCCAGTGGAGTGATGTGGTGTTGATAGCTAGGATAGTAAAAATGTAGTTAATAATAGAAAATAACTTCAAAACATGATATGTTTATAGTTATCTGCAAGTGTTCGTAGCAATAGTCCCAGATGTGTGGTGACATTGATGAACCAAAGATAGTCTGATCAATACAATAGGTAGAGAACTTTTAAAAATGACAACTCTCTCCAAGAGTACCTAGTAACACATGTGCCCTAGGTATTTCTTTTGTCCGTAGAAATAGTGCTAGTGAGGTATTGGTTCATAGTTTTTCACATATTTCACTTAGCCTTCCACACTTGAAGAAAATGGAAAATAAAAATGAAAACCCTGCTAATATGTCGTTTTAGTCTGGTAAGGATTTGGCATTTAGAATAAACCGAAAGTATAAAATTATTGAGAGGCATCGATAGAGAGTATGGTCAAGTTCATGATACTTCTAGATCTACCTGAGCTAAGGTGAGAGGACCTATAGGGTAGGTTTCTCACATGGAGATATTTTATAATCAAACCTCCATGGGGATTATTAGCACAAAAAAATACAAATATGAGCAAGGAAAAAACAAACTCATTCAATCCACCCAAGAAGGGTTGTCACATAGAATGAAAAAATGCTCTAAGTCACATACAATCTACTAAAGATATATGGGAAAGTGACTATAACTTTCATTCTAAAGAATTTTCAACAACACAGGCTGAATGGAAAACTGTAGCACTAACACTTAAAGCACAAACTATAAAAACATGTTAAATATGTAATATTTAATGAATCTACAAGTTAAATAACACTTATAGTATACAAAGGGTGCATATATTTGTATGGTAGGATAGGGTAGGATATGTAGATAATTATAAAAAGAGTGGTGGTGCACTGATGGTTTTCAAATAACATAACATCTTACAATATTTGTGACAATAT